>APFE031256628.1:421739-498212 GCA_000404065.3 Pinus taeda | reverse complement strand
GAATAAAAAATTGGAAATAAAAATAAATGATTTAAAATAACAATAATAATAATATATATGGTAAACGGTGATAGGGTGTTTTGTTAAGGCACTTCATGGTGTAAAGGTTATTAGTTCTAAACTCCATGGTAAAAATCCATCCATGCTAAGGGTTGGTGTGGCCTAGGTCGATGCTATCCTCCAATGATTTTGATGGCTTAGATGCTCGTAGGTGGAGACTACTCAAACCATATCCTTGAGTTGCGGCTTCTGAAGCCACAGGTTTGACATGCTAATCATCTAGAGACTCAATAACTTAGAAAAATAATAATAATAACAATAATAAATTACAAATATGATTTTTTGTTTGTTTGTTAAGTTGTGTGAGTCTTGATGTCAGGGCCCCAAGTTGGCACCAAGGCCAATGAGCGTTCACGACGTGCCATGCTCACTTGGTGGCAACAAATTGACTTGGAGATGCGAAGAGAATGGCCAATTGTGACGAGCATGCCCACACATAGGAGAGGCATCCAAATTGACACAAGGGATAGTATGCATGAGAGTTGGAGGGGTGCATGCCTTGGGTGTGCCCACACAAGGCAGGGTGTCGAGTGAGTTGTACAGGGCACGACATAAGGGCACGCCCACCCAGACAACTAAGTATAGTGGAGGGTGTTGTGACGAGAGTGCCCACCTATGGCGAGGAGCGCGTAGAAGAAGAACACACATAACAACATGGAGGTAGAAAATCAGTGGAACCATGCCCATGGGTGTGCCCACACCAAGGGGCGCTCGGGTGCCATGACATAGCGGGCAAGCAAATGTGAGACAATGGGCGAGGAGTGAGTGGGGGCGTGGCGGGGCAGTGCGTGACGTGATGTGATGAACAAGAAAATGACCTCGAAGATGTGGCATGTGTGACAAGGCAAGGTGGAATGTCGGGCAGTGTCGCACCTGCCAAGCAAGGGGTGCCCACATGCCCATAGGAAGATCAGCCCAAGGGGTGTGCCCATATAGTAGGGGCACCCATGAAAAAAAAGGTTGGCTCAAATGTTGAAAGGACATGTCGACTCATGGAAAATGATAAGGTTTGAACGTGTATGTATTGAATAGGGGCACTCGACCAAAAGGGCATCAAGGCATATCACAGAACAAGAATAAGTGTGAAGTCTGCAATATCATAGAGTGGGCATGTTTGTGATATTACAGAGGAGGTGAGTCTGCGATATCGCAGTAACTCTGGGAGTTCACACATCGTAGAGAAGGAAGCAAAGGAGGGGACATGCAAGGTGGGGCTTTCCAATCGAGCCAAACAACTTGGGTAACTTCGTTGGTTCTGTTTTTGGGAGAAGAAATTGGGGTTTCTTGGCATGTCAAAGTGTAGGGTACAACTGCATGACTTGTGAGATTTGGGTGGACAAGTTTGCTAGTTTAGGCGAGGAAACGACCATGCCTTTGTATTTGTAAATTACTTTTGTATATTATTTGTAATAGTTAATAAAAGTTGGGGCGAACTACTTTGGGGAGTTTCCCCCTCCTATCACAAAACTGTGTCTATTGTTGTATTTGCAATATTGTATTATTGTTTTATACTCTTGTAAGGTTTATCACACTTTTATGAAGTTGAATGTAAATGAATTAAAGTGAATTGAATGACGTTTATTTTTTCTACATAATTAATAAGAAAGAACACTTGAAAGAAAAATTGACTGAGTATTGAAGTGTTAGTGTAGAAGCGAAATCTCGTAGATGCCGCACAACGCCCACGGTGGTCATAAGGTGCCATAATATGGGGCCGTGATAGTTGGTATCAGAGCTCATTTTGATGAAAGTGGGAGTTGACAGAAGTTGTTGACACATTTTTCCACTCCTTAATCAAATGGTATTAGGACCTACTTTGGACTTGGAGAAGTTCGGAAGAAATGCAATCAAGGTTGTGAGCTTGTTGAAAGTTGGGAAATATAAGGTCTTCAAGAGGGCTACAATAGACTTATGCAAATCATGGAAAAATTGGGCCGCATGAAGGAAGAAAGGCCATGATTGCAAGAAGAACTTGAAGTTTTGGAAGACAATGTTAGAAGGGAACTTTTTCGACTTGGTTGAGTAGTCGAGTAGGTTGAAGCTACTGATTGCAATGAGGAAGAAGAAGTTGTGATGTGTGGAGAAGAGAGTGTTGCAAAGGTGCTGACGAAAGAGGAGGAACTTGGTACAATGGAGCTTTCCCAGTTTGAACCGGATTCATGCACAATGTAGCCATTGAAGGAAAGAGGCACTCACTTGGAGATACCTCATGAAGACGTAAGTATTGCAGTAACTTGTCTTTTATTGAAATATTTGGAAGGTGGATCACATGTAGAGATGAGAGAAGGAAGCATGTGTTTACTGATGTGATGGGTAACCTTTCCTTGGAAGGTTAGGTGAGTCCTTGTGCACTTGGAAACAAGGAACTTTTATTTTTGCTGGACTTGTTTGGCTAGTATGCGACCTTAGAGTAGAAGGTGTGAATGTTAGAGACAAGGGTGGAATGTGATGAACCTACGTTATGGGTGGACCATGCTTAATCAAGTGGAGATTTTGCTAAGTTCCTGGCATAACTTATGGATAGAATGAAGTAAGGGCACACTGAAGTGAAGAAGGCGACTTGATATACATACTTGGTTGGTCTTCTTCATCGTAGTTTCGCTGGGCCAAGAGGTAGTCTTGGTGGACCTTTAGTGGGGGAGACAATGATTATGGAATTGACCTGTGACCACATTGAAGGTAGGGCAACCAAGGGCGCTAACCTAACCAAAGACAAGGATGCGATGACTGAAGTTGTGTTGGTTCTACTAAAGTGGATGAGTTGGGCAACCCAAGTCATGTGCATCGAGTTAAAGAGAGAAGGACATGGCAAACTTTGTGTAAGAGCATCAAGAAAGGGAGTTTGAAGAGGATGTCACATGTGTACAGGAATCAAACATAAATGCCAAGTGAGGATGTTGTGTAGGATAAGCTTGCAGATGCCACATGAAGACATTTTGTAGATGGACCAATCAAGATGCTAGGCACATTTGAACAATAAGGCCATGGTTGTTCTGACAACATGTGCATCATATGAGAGAATTTATGTGATGAAGAGGGAAGAGGAAACTTGAGATGGGACTTGCAACCGAGACAAGTGTACATACCTGAAGCGTTGGATGAATATGGTTCAAAGGAGCCTTTGATGAATTGAGTGAAGTTGCAGCCGACGAAGACTTCATGGATGGTGGTATTGGAGTATCTCATTCATTAAGGAGTTGAGGTCAGTTTTGAGGCTTGACTTTGATGCAGTATGGGACACATACCTTAGGCATAATATGTCATGTATTCATGAGGAACAAGTTGATGGATGCGATAGAGGTGAAACACCTTGGAGTTGGATGGTGTTTGCAGCGATGAAGGTATCTTGGTGGGAGCACTTAGGCATGGGTTGAGTTTGATGAAACTTAGCCATTGTTGATGGACATGGAAGTTGTTGGTCTATGACCATGGGAAACACATGGACGAGATGGAGGTAAGTAGAGACTTTACCCTTTGACAACATTGATGAGAAACATATTGTATAAGAGATGGAATTTTCTTCATGGACCTGGATATGGCACGATGAGCATTGATTGAAGGACATATGTGAAGATTTCTTGGTTGATTTGAAAGGTGATGAAGTGCTGGAGAAACAACTGCGATGGCATGAGGAGGTGCATACTCATGGATTTGGACATGATGGTTGGACTAATCACCCAATTAGCCTATGTATTGAGGGCTAACAGTGTGATGAGCTATTCTAGAGTTGAGTTGGATTATGGAAACATTGGTTCACATGAGGACGATATGCGGTGGATTGGCACGATATGAGTTGAGACCAAACCATGCAACCGAGTTGGAGGGAGCAGCCTTCTGTGAGTTGGATTTGTGTGGAGGTTCGCGGCGAGATGTGGCTTATGACCATGAGATTGAGGAGTCTTACCCACATAGAGTCATGAGCCTTGATGAAGGTTTCTGTGATGAAGGAAAGGAGTTCATGCAGTAGGGATGATTGACGTTGGAGCTTGTGGCACTTTGCGATGGCTGTTCTTCATGATAGAGTTTGTTGAGATGGTGTTGTCAAGGACGACAACCTTTTTGAAGGGGGGGATGATGTCAGGGCCTCGAGTTGGAACTAAGGACAATGGGTTCCCATTAGGGGCCATGTTCACTTGATAGCGAAAAACTGACCTGGAGATGTGACGAGAGTGCCCAAGTGCGACGAGTGTGCCTATAGAGAGGAGAGGGACCTAGGTCGACACAATGGGAAACATGCAGAGCTAGATGGGTGCACGCCTTTGGCATGTCTGCATGAGGTGGGGCGTCATGCAAGATGTAGCGGACACGACACAAGGGCATGCCCACCCACATGAAGAAGTATAACGAAGAAGTGTGCACATAACAACATGGAGGTAGTGAGTTGGTGGACCTGTGCCCATGGGCGCGCCCACACCAAGGGGTGCCACGATGTCATGGGTAGGAAAATACGATGCGATAAGTGAGGAGCGAGCGGGGGCATGATGGGGAAGCATGCGAGGTGACATGAGGAACAAGCGAGTGACCTAGTGGACATGACGTGTGCGACAAGGAATGGTGGAGCGTCAGGCAAGGGTTCCCCCGCCCAGTAAGGGGCACCTGCACACCCATAGATAGGTTAGCCCAATGGGCATGCCCATACTGTAGAGGCACCTATGAAAACATAAAGTTGGCTCAAATGTTGAAAGGACATGTCAGCTCATGGAAAATGATGAGGGTCGAACATGTATATATTAAAGAGAGGCAATCGACCAAAAGGGCCTCAAGGCAGATTGTAGAACAAGAAGAAGTGTGAAGTATGTGATATCGCAGAGTGGGCAAGTTTAGAATATCACAAAGGACGCGAGTTTGCGATATCACAGAAACTTAGGGAGGTCACACATCATAGAGAAGGTAGCAAAGGAGGGCACATGCAAGGTGGGGCTTGCTCAACAAGCCAAACAACTTGGTCAACTTTATTGGTTCTATTTTGGGGCAAAGAACTTAGGGTTTCTGGGGAGGTCAAACTGCATGATAGGACTGCAAAACTTGTGAGATTTGGGTGGATGAGTTTGCAGGTTCAAGCTAGGCATCTGCCACACCTTTGTATTTGTAAATTATTGTTGTATATTATTTGTAATAGTTAATAAAATTTGGGGTGAACTACTTTGGGGAGTTTCCCCCTCCCATTGTGGAATTGTGTATACTGTTGTATTTGCGATATTGTATTGTTGTTTTATATTATCATAAGGTTTATCATAGTTTTATGAAGTTGAATGCAGATGAAGTAAAGTGAATCGAATGAATTTTATTTCCACTGCATAATTAATAAGAAATAGCATTTGAATGAAAAATTGACTAAGTGTTGAAGTGTTAGGCATAGTCTAGGTAAAAGTAGTTTAGGAAGATTTGAAATCTCATCGGTGATGTACAATGTGCATGGTGATCATAACATGCCACGGTGTGGGTCCATGACACTTGACATGACTTCATGCTTAACCTCTAGCTTGAGAAACACCACATAGGGACATTCAAGCTATCAAAATCAATTTAACCTATCAAAATCACTCGGAGATCCACTTGGCCTCAGCCATACAAGCCTTTAACATGGCTGAATGTTTGCCCACAGAGTTTAGAACTGGTCACTTTCACATCCATGCTACTTTAACAATACACTCCATTACCTTATATTCTACCCGTAGACTAAAAATATAAAATTATAATAATAAATCAATATCAAATAAAATGAAATAATAGAAAATCTTTTCCAAGAAGAAAATAACATTTTAAACAATGCTAAACATTATAATATTATTGTTATAAAACAACCCTTCATTTTATAAATCATCATTTAATTAAGAAAAGAGAAAAGCATGAGAAATTATGGAAAATTACAAGGTTCTTAGGGAAAATAAACAACTCAATTTAAAAAGAAAACATATATATATTTTAAAAATATTATATATATATATATATATATATAATATTATATATTATTCAAAATTTTGTGAATAATGAATATCCTTAGAGAGGTGGGGAATAATATGGTGCCAGATTCTACCTTAGGGATCTCTTTAACTTGCATACGTACTCAACTGATACACTATTTGCTAGTTTTCTATCTCTAGATCGTACACTTCTCATGGTGGACTAAGCTTGTTGTTGTCCTATGACTATTGTTGCGACTATGGTTAAAGAAGACAACACTGTCCTCTATGGTTGATCAATTTCTTGGTGTTTGGTGCTAGAATTTTGGGCGCATACGTTGGTCTTTGTTTAGTCAATTTCATGGTTTATATGGCATGTTTCCTTTTTCTCTATGGTTGGATGTTCTAGATGTTATGGGGATTCCTCGGTTGGCAATGGCTGTTTCCTTTTTTTTTGATAGTTATGTTATTTTAGTAAAGGAATTATGGGCATGAGTATGCAAGTTGTCTCAGAAGTCTATGGCTCTCCTTGAGAGTCACACTTTTACTCTATGGCTCTCTCTGTTAGTGATCACAATTTTACTCTATGACTCTCTTTGTTAGTGTTGGTGGACTCTCTCCGTTAGTTATGGTGGTCACTCAGTTTTCTTTATGTTTCTCTCTGCAACTTTTTAGGACTCAGGGTGATGATTTTGCTATAAGTTATGTACTTTGTTTAGGGCCATCTTTAGGCTTGTTCTCTTGAGGTATCACTATTTTTTGGTAATAAAATAGAATTCTTTTATATACTAAAAAAAGAATGATGAATATAAATAAATGGAGAAAATATGAACTAGCTTAGATCCATCTCAACTCCAAATTTATTAAGGGTTGAGAGGAATTAAATTTGTCAAAGTGTAAGCCTCTTTTCTGAATGCAATATTTGAGGAAATGTTTGAACTTGGAGAGTTTTAATCCCTCTAGACACTTCACAATCCAAGGTTAACCAAGTCAAAATGTTTGACTAACATAACCTAACATAACATAACAATCTTCCCTACTAATTTGACTTAATCAAAATATTTACCTAACCTAATATAAAATACAAAACATAAAAATTTAAAAATAAAACATATATAATATTTAACGTTTATATACCAAATAAACTGTGAATATATAAATAATCCAGATACTTTGCAGAATTTACTGGAAGAAGTAAACAACTACGCTAGAAATGTTTTAAAAACACTAAGTAACAATTAAGTTGTGTTTCCGAGTTAAATTTCGAAAGATCTTATAGTCTCGTTCGAGATGTAAACGATAATATGCGATATAGTGTATGAACTTTGAATTGTTTTCTTCAATTCAGTTTTAGATTCAATTCAGTTCCAGAAAGAAGAGAAGATCAGTAAGGTTAAATGCTAGACATGAATACTGCGTAAAGAAAATCAGGGGTATTGGAATAACCATGGATTTTTTCCTTCCTGCAATTAAAGTGCTTCTTACCGGAAGATCTCGACTGCTTAGAATTCGGATTTCTTTGATAAACGGTGATAATAAGCCTCTTGTCAGCTAAGCCTTGCACAGTTACTTCCCCGGATCTAACGATAGAGCCCGTATATGGTTTTGCCGTTTTTCTGCAAGCGAGAGAGAGAGACAAAACAAATCACTGGCATAAGCTTTGATCTTGAAAGCAAACAGGCACAGAGATTTCGACGCTTTACCTTGTTTTAACAGTGAAAACTTCTTTATCATCATGGTCAAAAACTCTTGTCACCGTTTTCGCTCGTTTAATCCCTAGGATAAGTTCCATAAGTTGGAATTTCCTTTCAAAGCTACGTGACCTAATAGACCAGAGCAGATAAGAAGAAGATGCGGGAGGAGTTATAGAAACTGCAATGCGCAAGCTCGTGGGTTCGGAACCAACTGGGCGCTGCCCATTTCTTGATAACGGAAACCAATTCTCTATTGATAAGGTTGTTGAATCCAGCAACGTCTCCATTGAAATCGATACTTGGCCCAGAACTTTGCTAGCCTTTTTTGCAGTGCGAGAAGATCGAGATCTGAGCTCAAAGATGAAATTTCCAGTGGCTGTACACTGGAAGGAAGCGATTGGTTTGGATCGAGATTCAGAATTTATTTGTACCATTTTGGCCTCCATTCTAGGACAGTTATCCCTGTGAAATCTGACAAACATCGTACCCTTGTGGCCTTTAGGTGTGTTTTTGATGCCGACCACCTCCAAAAGCACCTGCAAAACGATCAACCACAGGTATAGTTATGAGTTTCAAACTCTCTTTCTCAGAGAAAAATATGCACTTCACAGAAATTAAAAGCAGGAATGAAATTTTGAAACGCCGGAGACAAAAGCAAGTTTAGATTGTTGCAAAACCGACCTCCACAGTCTTTACTGGTGTCTGATACGTCTGATACCGGTCTTTATTACAGTGAAACAGAGATTCGCGTAAACAATCAGAGTCCTCACCATCAAAGTCCTCACGATCACATATTTCTGAAGAGAGAGGAGCAAGGGGCACGGGTGAAGGTGCGTCTCCTCTGTGCATAGCCCCAGCTCTCCAGTAGCGCCTGCCATAAGTGTTTTCCCATTGTATTTTTGTTTCTGTAAATCCAACGTCCAGTTTCTTGCCCTTGCTTCTGTCAGAATCCATGTCATCGTGATCCAGCACTTTGCCGAGCAAATTCAGCATGTCTCTCGTGTAAGCACTCGACTGCAGCTGGTGAGAATGCCACATCAGATCAATGTCATAGGTTGGAACACAGAAGCAGTTGACAGAATTCTTCCTGTTTTTCTTGATAAGGTACAAAAACCCTTTGTATCTTTCTTCAGCTCCTTTAAGGAACCGATCATCGAACATGTGTGGCCGCGACACCTGCAGAGGCCACACCATCTAGTTCAAAATATGAAGACGTTACAGGAAAGACAGAGCACAACTTATACAAAGGATTACTGAAAGATAGGAGGAAACAGAACAGAATTTAAATACCTGGTAAAAGAATGAGCTTTGCCTCCAGACTGCTTCAGTAAGATCATACTGAATCTTAAGCATACTTCTAAAAATAATTCCAGCAGACTTCGCTGAAACAGAATGACTCAAATCAAGCTCATATGGTTCTTCTGGATAAAAATATTTCCATATCATTTCTGTCTCTTTTCTGTCAGCTTCTCGGGTAGATGACTCCACAAAAGAAGCATCCAGTATTCTGCCATATATTTTATTGCAATCTTTTCCATATTGGACCTGCAGACCACATTTTATTTAAAGCAATAAAAACCAGAAATCAGACTCCAATGCTTAAACATTACAACAGCAATGACTTGATCATACCGGATTGAGCCTGTGGCAGTGCCAAATCCATTCACAGTCAAGAGGAACAACAAGCCGAAACTTTGCATTGTCCCATAGGGTGTGTTCAGCAAGCAATGGAAGCCAGCACTGCTCGTACCTGTTCATAAACCCGAGAAACAAATCTCAAAAACACAACATTGAGATAGCACACATGGTAGTGAACTTCACCTTAGTGGAGTTAAAAATTAGGTATGGGAAATTTACATTATTTGAAAATTTTTGAATAACGGTGTTAGTAGATTGCAAATACAATGGAGTAACTTGAAAGGAAATCCAGAGAACGATCTCGAGGCAATCCATTGTCTGATGTCGATCTCTACAAATTAGACGTCCATTCACTAATTTACACTACAAGTATAACGAATTTTTTTTTGAAAAACAGTGGATGTATGCAGATTTTTTTTTGAAAAACAGTGGATGTAGGTAGAAGGATACTGGGTGTTATGCTTTTTCTTGGTAATGGAAAAGTATTATCCTTCATGGCAAGCAATCGAGCAACTCTATCGTAGCGTAGAGTGGATGCAATGGGTGCAAGGTCTTAGAGATAAGAAGAACAAACCAAAGGCACCTTACTATGAAACACTTATATGGAGCATATATTAACTAACCAACGGAATAGAAGTGGTATGTTTACATTGGATGCAAACAAACACATAAAATGACAATGGGCATATATATTGGTTGTGGATAGACTATGAAAGATCTGCCACAAAAATGAATAGCGAAAAGAAATGGCTAAACAGGGTACGATCAGCATCCCTAGGGATAAGAAAAACGAACTAAAGAAACCTCACTACGAAATCCTTACAACATATAGCACATTTTAACTAACACATGGGATGGAAGTGGTATGTTTACATTGGATGCAAACAAACACCTAGAATGACAAATGACATGCTTTTATATGTGTGTGTTTTGTGGATAGACAATGAAAGATCTCTCACAAGAATGGATAATGGAAAGGTCATAGTTAAGGTCATAAACTATGGTGGATAAGGAAAATACAACGAACATCCAACTAGGAATATAAATTTAATAAAAAATACTTTGCAATATAGTAATATATTAAAAATAAAAATATAATAACATATTGGAATCAACCCGTGTGTGCGACTAGGGTTTGTGCACGCTCCGCGACCTCCTCTCGGTGTCTCTGGTTCAAGCCCTCGGGGCCCTGCCTTCCATGGTGGATCTGCAACACCATCCTGGAGCCTGCTCCTTCAAGGATATGGTCTCTGGTCGGCTGCCAGACCAGGGTTCATTCTTCACAAAGTTTGCCTCTAGCTCTGCCTTCTATACGCCACCAGGAGGAAGCTCTTACAAAGAAGAAACAACTCATCCACAACAAAATGAGTTGCCAAAAAGGAATGAAGACACAGTGAAAAGGTTAACCAATGATACTTGGGCAAACAAGGGCAAGGCTGTAGACTCACCCTTCCCTGCTAAAATCAATCCTTCCAAATATCAGGAGCAAGAATAGGATTAGGGGAAAAAGACTAAGAGTAATTGTAAACCCAAAGCCAAGAAAATCCCAGAACTGGAAATCCATGATCCCGAAGTAGTTGAATATAGAGAATACATGCAGGAACATGCAGTTATATGCAAGTTCATGAGAATATGGCCAACTGAAAGAGCCCAGAACTGGTGGATTCAGAGAAAATGGACACCTAAAGGGGAGATCAAACTTCAGCTAGGCTCCAAAGGATTTTTCACAGTCATCTTTGATCTCTAGAAGATAGAGATAGAATTTTTGAAGGAGGACCCTATTTCTACAATTCAGTCAGTTTATACATGAGATTCTAGAAGAAGAACTTCACACTGGAAAAAGAGGATTTTACTAGGGTTCCAGTCTAGGTACGCCTCTACTCCTTACCAACTGATTATTGGTTTCCTTCAGACTTAAAAGGAGTAGGAGACCAACTGGGGGAGTACATCAAAATGTCTGAAGGCACCATAATGGGCCACTATGTTTCCTACGCCCGAATATGCATATATATAGACATCTCTCGTGCCTTGCCAAAAGCAATCAAATTAATCTTGAGGGATGAAGTCTGGCTGCAAAGTATAGACTATGAAGACATTCCCTTCCGATGCAGAAAGTGTCATGAGCATGGGCATCTTTTCCGAGACTATCCCATGAATAAAACCCCTCAAACTCAAGAGTAAGCAAATAAACAAAAAGACAACGAAGGATTCACCAAAGTCATCTCTAGGAACAAGAATAATAGGAAAAAAGCTATCCCCAAGAAGAATCAATCTAAAGAAGAAAGCTAGAACCAATTCAATGTACTGAACAATACCCAAGAGAAAATGGATCCTAACGAGTTAATAGCAGATGAAGCAAGAGAGGAAGAAATGAACCCAGTAGACAATGAACATGATGAAAGGGATACAGGTAACATCGATAGAGGAAAGGAGTAGGCATAAAAGGATACATAAATGCAGCATGTAGAAATAGAGGAAATGCTGGAGGAAAATGTAATAGAGGAAGCTCTGCAGGGCATAGACCTTGCAACAATTACAGAGGAATGGAAACTAAAAGGAATAAATTCCATATCAGAACAACAGTTACAAAAAATCGAAGGAGCTTATCTCCTCTAGGAAGAATTAAAACTCAAAGCTCACCATACACTACAAGAAAGCACGGTTTCAAAAGGCATATTAGCCAATATTCCAGTAGAAGGACTCAACCTCAAAGGCTCAGGAAGAAAGCGAGGATGAAAGACCACCAGTCAACTCCTTCAAGAACTGGGTGCCAAGCTAATCAATGAAGGAAAGGTAAAGGCTTTGGATCTATACCCATCTGTATGTCAATGAATTGCATCTCTTGGAATATTAGGGGACTAAATAGTCCTGCGAAGAAACGTGTCTTAAAAAACAGAATCACGTATGATCATCCCGACATCCTACTAATTCAAGAAATGAAATTTGACTCAAATCACCCTCCCTTCCTTCTCAACTCGTGCTTCAAGCCTTATAGCTCCTTGGCTAATACAGCTACAAGTATGGCAGGGGGCATAATGACAATTTGGAAAAACTCTAAATTCTATCTTATTTCCTCTCTGGCCACTCACCATTTCGTAATAGTGATCTTGAGAATCTTATGCACCAACGAGACCATTTGCATAACTAATATTTATGCCCTGTACAAGGTGACAAACCATATCAAAATGCTCCAAATCATATCCAATCTCCTTGACCGTCTGTACCACCCTCTCAAAATCATAGTTGGTGATTTTAATATGATAACTAACTTATCTGAAAATAAAGGAGGAATCTGGAAGTTAGACAAGGACTCTGATGCTTTCCTCACTACCATGGAAAACCTCAACCTCATTGACATTCCCACTAACAATGGCTTATTCACCTGGAATAACAAAAGAGGAGGAGATTATTAAATAGCCTCCCATTTAGACCACTTCCTTCTTTCTGAGGAAACTTACCTCCTAGGAAATGGAGGCGAGAATCCTTCTGCAAGTAGGCTTTGATCACTGGCCTATCTCTCTCAAGATTTGAATTTCCATTGGTTCGAAAAATTAGCCTTTTAGATTCGAGGCTTTTTGGTTGGATCACTAGGATTTCATGGATAAAATGAAACAATCGTGGACTTACTCTCCCATCAGAATTGGTAACAAAATGTATACTTTCCAACAACAGTTAAAACACATCAAAGAGGAAATAAAAAAATGGAACAGAGATACATTTGGCAACATCATCATGGATAAAAAAAATCTTGTAACACCAGCTGGAACTTCTCCAACAAAAAATAATTAAAGAAAGGCTTACAGAGAACAGTAAGAAAGAGGAACAATGACTACAACAAAGATGGGACAAAAGGGCCATTCAGGAAGAAAAGTTGTCGCAAAAAAAATCTAGAATAAATTGGTGAAATGTGGGGAAAGGAATACGACCTTTTTCCATAAAACAATGATACAAAACAGGAGGAACAACAGAATTATGGCTTTGAAGAATAAAGAGGGTCATCTCATTCACTCTAAAGAGGAGTTGGAAATAGAGCTCAACCACTATTTCATCTCTCTTCTCAAAGAGCCAAGGAATGATCAGGATTAGGACATCAAAAAGATCACCAAGAATATCCCCAAAATCCTCACGAAGGACCATAACAAAATTCTCCTAAGGAAAGTCTCCCTTCAGGAAGTGGAAGATGTAGTCATGGAAATGCCTAATGGCAAAGCTACAGGCCCGAATGGGTTCACCATTGATTTCTACAAAGCTTGCTCGCCTATCATAAAATTGGAAGTACATACCTTAGTGGAGGAATTTCGAATTTAGAAGTTTGTCCTTAAAGCCCTTAATTCTACTTCCTTGACTTTGATACGCAAGGGAACCTCTGCGGATTCCCTAGACAAATTTAGCCCGATAGCCCTTTGCAATGTCATATACAAAATAATCTCCAAAGTTCTTTCCAATCGAATCAAAGTCATCCTCTCTACCCTCATCTCCCATCAACAGTCTAGCTATGTGGAAGGAAGACAAATCATGGATAGTATCATCCTCTCTCATAAGCTTATTCATTCTCTCAAATCCAAAAAAACCTGGTATGATGATTCAGCTAGACATGTCCAAAGCCTTTGACAAAATTAGCTGGAACTATGTCAGACAGGTCCTGGAGGCAATCGGTTTCCACAAAGATAACATCAAGTGGATCATGGAAATGGTGTCAGGAGCTTTCTTATCCATCCTCGTGAATGTATCACCTTCGTAACTCTTCAATCCTTCAAGGGGTATCAAGCAAGGGGATCCAATCTCTCTCTTCCTCTTTGTTATAATAGCAGAAGGGCTAAGTCACTCTATCTCTCTTGCCCTACCTGAAATAAGCTCTCTAGTCTCCATCCCCATCCCTTGCCCCCCTTTACAACTCCCCAGCAATTTGTGGATGATACCCTTCTCATGGGCCTCCCTTATATCAAAGAGTCTGCCTCTTTCATGTCCATAACTCGTTTGCTGCCTCTGGTACCTCCATCGATCCCCTGAAATCCAAATTCTTCTTCTTTAACACTCCGCTGCCCATTTGTAGGAACATTGCGAGACTCCTGGCTATTCCCATTAGTACTCTCCCCTCCACTTACCTTGGTGTTCCCCTTACAGATAGGCCTATCTCTCGGGCCACTTGGGAGAACCTAATTGACAAAATGGAGAAAATAATTGCCAACTAGATCTTCAGATCTCTTAATTTGGTCAGTCGTCTTATCCTGGTTAAATATGTCCTACAGGCCATCCCGCTTTACTTGTACTTGGCTCTGGCAGCCCCAAAAGTGATTTCAAACAAAATCAGAAACCTTCAGAGGAACTTCTTATGGTGAGGTGTAGAGGTCAAACAGAAATGGACTCTGGTAGCATGGGAAAAAATCTGCAAGCCCAAAAAATATGGTGGTCTAGGTCTTAGAGACATAGACCTCCTAGGAAAGGGTGTGGGAGCCAAAAACTTCTGGAGATGAATTGCAAACCCCAACTCCCCTTGGGGAATCCTTTGGAAAAATAAGTACACCCTGTCCTTAACATAAGAGAAAACCATCATGCTCAATGGAAACATCAAAGGTTCAGTCATCTGGAATCAAGCTTGGGAGAATAGGGACATCATTCAAAGACATAGTTTCTGGGAAATAGGCAGCAGGAACAAGGTTCTTTTATGGGAGGATGCCTGGCAACAAAGGTCAGAACTTGATCAAGATCATTATCACAAAATCAAGGCTGAAATTAAAAACAGAGGGAAGATCAAAGTCAACCAGTATTGGGGAAAAAGTGAAGAAAATGACAGATGGAGAAATTAGATGAAACAAGAGGAATGGATTCCCCATATGAACCCCCAAACCATGTGGGACCTCTCTTCAGAAATACAAAAAAGATAAATCCTCCTTGACTTTGTTGAGGATAAACTTAGATGGGGGGAAACCTCAGTTGGACACTTCATATTAAGAGAAGCCTACAGATACATAGCAAAGCACGATCAACTCCAACCAGATCTGAAGTGGAATGTAATCTCGGACAAGAAGCACTCGCTAAAAATTTCTATCTTTCTATGGTTAGTCATGCATAGAAAAGTTTTAACATGGGACAATCTAAGAAGAAAAGCCTTTTTTGGCCCTTCGAGATGCCCCCTCTGCCAGCAAGAAGAAGAAATCCCCAATCATCTGTTAAATGCTTGCCCTTTTGCATCCAATTTATGGAATTGGATTTCTTTGTTCTTTAAAATCTCTCATCAAGACCCCTCTTCTATCCAAAGTACCATCGCGTATTGGAGAATAGTCTTTTCCCCACATCCTCTAGTTAACCACTCATGGAATTTAATTCCTAGTCTGATCCGCTGGACTCTGTGGAAGGAATGTAATTCCAGAATCTTTCATGGCTTCTCCACCCGCAAGGAATTCATTATCTCAGAGATCAAAAGCACACTTTGGGAAACAATGACCTCTCTTCCCACTCAGACTCTCAAAGCCCCTCCCACCTTCTTTGAAGTGAGAATTCTCTCAATGTTGGATCTCCTTCAAATAAAGCTCCACAAAGTCACTCCCCTCCCTAAACATGAAGATAAAAATAACACCTGGCGGCCGCGAAAGCAGGGGACCTTCAAGCTCAACTACAATGGCGCAGCTAAAGGGAATCTGGGCCCAACCGGTTTTGGAAGAGTCTTTAGAAACTCCAAAGGAGAGATAATCTAGATTTATGAGGGAAACATAGGTTCAACTACAAACAATGCTGCAAAATTTCATGCCCTAGAACATGGCATCACCATAGCACACGAACTAAACCTCAGTCCTCTGATAGTTAAAGGAGATTCCACGCTAGTCAACCAAATCAGCAAAAAACTTCAGCAAGGTATCGAGGTTGACAAAATTTAGGAAAACTCGCACCTAAACAAAATAATATAATGGATCAAGCAGGGAATTGACAGCATGGCTGGCCTCCACTTTCAAGCAGTCATAAAACTCGCGGACAGGCTGGAGAATGAGGGTACGACTGGTACCCTACACATGAAGTCTTGAGCGTGACAGGAATTGGAGGAAGGGGAACTCCGTCAACAATGTGCATCAATCAATGACGAAGATAACTACTCTACCGAACAATAATTGTCCGTGTACCTTTCATCATTTAAAGGTTGATTCTCTGCTTAGTTGGAAGGACAAGTGGATGGCGCTTGAGTACGAACTCATCCTTGGCTCACCCGATTCTAGAGCCCGTGATGCCACATCCCCTCTCCTTGGTGTGATCGCCACCTCTCAGTCACATCCTCATTACACTGTCATTCCTCCACTGCCCCTCATCTGATCTTCACATGCTTCCCCTTCCCGCCCCCTCTCCCTCATCCCAACATCCCTCCTTCTCTCGGCTTCTATAAATTCGCCCATCCCCCTTCTCCCCCTCATTCTTCTCTCTGCCTTATCCCCTCTCAGTTGGTCCCTTTCTCTCTAGTTCTCCTTGTTCTCTAGTCCTTCTACTTCTCTCATGGCCTCGAGGAATTGCTCCACCCCTGGTCCCAGTTGGGGAGGTACGCGTAGTCGCACAGCCTCCCACTAGTAGTCCCTGGGTCCGCCCCCTACCACTCGTGAGAAGACATCTACTAGGTGTGCAACTCTGTGCTATGCGACGACCGTTAATCCAGAAACTCAGAAATGGATTTATGATTTAGAAGCCCAAGCAAATGTTCTCCGAAGAGAGATCACCACTTAGGAGGTCGACGCTGAATTTGCCTGGATTCTGGACCCTGCTTTCACCCGACTGTACGAAAACCTCTACGCGCATACTATCGAAACATGGTGGCAAATGAAGACCATAATGGGGCTTGCTATGCAAGAACAGGAGGAGCGCACTAAGGCTCAGGAAGCAAAGATTGACCAACTCATTGAGAAGTATGTAATGTATGTAGAAACCATCCACCACTACAGATTCATCACTCAGGATGCTCCGAATTATATTGGCATCAAGAAGAAGTCGACAGTGAAGGTCCATTCAACTCCTAAAGGTTCCTCGAGCATCAAGAAAGAGGACGTTGGGGCCTCCATGAGTCGACGGATCACCACCGCGCAGCAAGGGGGAAGCTCTCAGGAGACTCCCATTCGCTTGGATGAGGATCAGGTCACCACTAACCAGGAGTGATGTTTTCAGTTTCCTTCCCTATTTTTCTTCCTTCGTTTATGTTCTTCTTCCTCCGTGAAAGGCTTTCTATCACGAAGGAAATAAAAATCTATTTGGTCGGCCTCGAGAATGTTTTCTTCTCCTTTCTTAGCTTCTATACTCTCAATTTTGAGAATGTTGTAAAGAGGGCACCTCTCGGTTTCCACCTTTGTACTTAGAACCCTCGTTTGTCAGCATAGTATTGTAAAAAAGACAATCTATGATCTTCACTAGTTTTTCGATTGAGCCTTGTGTTAACTTCTCTTTCCCACACAACCCAAATTTTGTAACCTATTAATTTACCAAGTAATATATTCTATTTAATTATAAAATAAAATAAAATATAATAACAATTAAAAATAAAAATATAAAATTAAATATCCTGAAAGATTATTTATTTATATGAAAAACTTATAATTTAATAGAATGTGTTTTTTTATATATTAATTATAATATTTTTTTTGGTTTAATGGAAGATTTAAATTTATATTGTTTTCACAATAATACAGTCATTCACTTTCAATTCAAAGTCTTATATGTATAATACATGAATTTAATTTCTAAATCATTGTGGTTATGCATCACACAATTTGCTTCCATATTTAGCCATGTCTTTGATAGTAAAAAAGAAATTAAAGTCTTATATGTATAATACATAAATTTAATTTCTAAATGATTGTGGTTATGCATCACACAATTTGCTTCCATATTTCGCCATGTCTTTGATAGTAAAAAAGAAATTAAGTATGTAGACTATAAATATCAAAGAATAATATTATAATAAAATTTCTTTTGCTATTAAAAATAGTAAATATGAGTGTTTGACCCTAAAGTGTAAAGGTAAAACGATTTTTTTAATTTAATGTGAATAATAGATTTATAACTAAATAGGATTAACTATTAAAAGTAATAAAAAAATCTTTTTCTAATGCTATAATGTTATTATCATTATTAAATATAATATTTGAGGTGAAAAAAATAATTATTTTTAAACTTTGTTATCATTACAATAATATCATTTTTACAACATATATACAGTAGTTTTAAACCTATATAAATATGAACAATTAAATCTCAAATTTAAAGCATGCTAACTAAATTTTATATATAATCTTATTTGAAATATTTGTGATCTACAACAATTTGGTGCGAAATTTAGCTATTGTGTTTTTCTATTTTGTCATAGAAGTAATGAAAACATATTAAAAAATGGCTTGTATGCTTCTTTTTAAAATGTTTTAAAATTATTTTTTTTTTAATTTATAAAAATAATAAACATAAAATCAATATTGTTTTAAATATCTCAAAAATAGATTTAATAAAATATATTAACATTATTAATTTAATATTACTTAATTTAATTATGATAAGTATATTTAATGCATATTTAATTATTATATATTAAAACTTAATAATTTTCATAAATCCAAATTTAATTATAATGAATTATTGAAATCAAATTTGGAATGATATTTAATAATTGCAAATCTAAATATCAGTGTTCAAATCTACTAATAACATTAATTAATTCACAATTATCTATCAAATTTTCAACTATAATAAAATTGAAATTCTAATCAAATTCAAAATAATAAAATTTGAAAAAATAAAATTTATACATCACCCTTCACCAAATTGAAATTATTAAAACACTTTCAATATGATAACACAATAATATATTATATTAATTATTTACTACTAGTATTATTATTATATATTATCTGTATTCTAAAATATAAACATTATAGTGAAAAAACAATCTGGAATTTTTTTATAACATCGCTTGCTATAATTCATAGTTAAAATTAATTAATTATTATATTATTATATTATATATATATTTCTCTGTAACATCTAATTCTATTAATTGGAAATCAAAATATTTTTATATAAGTTGGCGGCTGCAAGGGCAGGAGCCCGCAAGCCTTTCACATTACAAAACTGCCCCATTACTGTAGAAACTGGGGAGAATCAGAAACATACAGCCAGTTATGTTGGCTTTACAAGCATACTGAGAGAGATGAACATGAAGATAAACAGAGAAATAGAACTGATAGCCCAGGTCCATGAACCGAACAGACGCCGCGTCGAGGAGAGACCCAAAATTGGAATTGATGCTGTCAAGCTGAGTCCTGGCCAAAATTCCTGGGCAGTGCTCCCGAAGCATCCACCAAAGAACCAAAAAGAACAAACCACATTGCCAATTATTCATTTTTATCAGCTTCCCCCTGTGTCTCCTCGGCCTCCAGACATGCGTCGTCCTGACTGAGTAGTTCTTTATCAACCAACACGTTGCCTTCCGGCACCTTGTCGGTGGTTCCAGCATCAGTATCTATATCAAAATGATCACAATCAACCAGGGGAGGGATTATGGATGGCAAATTGACCTAGATAACCGGTTCAGTCTCCGTTTTAACATTCATAGCATTCTTGGCAGAGGAGCGTCCACTACTGTGAGAAGAATTGGGGTCAATGCAAGAGAGAGGGGCAACTTGGCTTACTTCTTCAGACATGATAATGGTAATCTGGGCGGAAATCAGAGGCCTATTCAGGTTACTCTGGAATTTAAAATGGGTGGACTGAAAGGCGCTGTTAGGAATCGGATGGCGAGAAGGATTGCTGGGAGGAGGATCCTTAGGAGAGGAGGAGAGGTTGATGGTTGTGAGCACAGGGTTGGGCGGAGGATGAGCAGAGGGACGCTTACTGCTGCCAGGTCGATCACCTGAATGGGTTCGTTTCCCTGGACGCTTCATAGTACTAATAGTCACCGAAAACCCAAAAGAATATATACTAAACCTAGAAGAATGCCTCAGATGAACGGTAGGCTCGAGAGAATAAACAAAGGATGCACGAAACCAAGAGACAGAGCAAATGTAACTGATGTTACAATGAATAAACCACTTACCCCAGGCCACTGAGGGATTTCCGCTGTGCAGCACGCAGGTGGAATGGAGGTGTTGCAAATTCAGGCCCGAACAGGCTCGAATTTCACTTCTGAAGCCGGACGCCTTCTCACCTTCGCATCCTATCTGCAGAACAAACTGAGCACCAGATGCCTGAACCCAAGAAGTGGAAAAAACAATGGGGAGCTCCATGTAAATAACCCACAGCAGGTGGCTTCGGGCTTCGACCTTCATTAATGGCGTCGGCTTGCTCCGGCCTACGGCCATAAAAACATTCTTCCCTCCATTGGACGAGATCTGGGGCTCCACGCTGCGAAGCAGGTGCAGTACCAGGGAGGATTAATGTGCATGAATGCCATTTATGGCTGGGACGGCACCCGGATCCGGGATATATTATATATATAATATATATATATATATTATATATTATATTATATAATGGTTTTTGTTATTAATATATTTTAAAAACAATATAAAGTGAAAAAAATATAAATTTAATTTTTGTAGATTATTTTTTGAATAAATAATATTAAAAAATAAATAAAATTATATATATGTAAAGTTGTATCATCTATGTACTATCTTTATTAAAAATTATCATTTGTATATGTTAATTGTATTATATATTGATTGAGGTTATTTCAAATAGTTGTGACGAAGGTATAGAATCATCTCTAACCAAATTCAATTTTTTCACATCATCTTTAACCAAATTCAATTTTGTCAAATTCAATTCTATCAGTTAAATGACAAAATTTGACACATATATCAGGTTGACACTTAACCTGGGCTCTTTATATATATTTCATATAAAAATATATATTATACTCATTAAGAGTAAATAACTTATAAATTTAATAAGTTTATAAAATATTATGGGATTTATAAACTAATCAAGATATATAAAAGATGAAACATGTGTTAAGTTTAAATTTTATAGAATAATAATAAGAATGATGATGTTTATATTTTTAAAAGAAATAAATATATAAAAGTTGATTGAGTAAGTTTTTATTAGTGTGAGCTTTTTCCACCTAAAGAGTCAAGTTTTTTTAATTCACATCTTTAAGTTTTAGAACAGGGAGAGTAACCATGATACATTTTTAAGTGAATTTATATTTTGGATAGGTTACATTTTTAAGTGAATTTATATTTTGGATAGGTAAGGTATCAATAACCTCTCTTTTTAAAATCAAAGTATATTTTTTTAAGGTATAGGTAAGGTAATTTTCTACTCTTTTTAAATGTTCAATAAAATTTTTTTTTATATAAATAAAATAATTAAATTATTAAAAATATAAAAATAAAATTTTATATTTAATATAATTAATACAAATTCAAACTATACAGTAATATCATCATTGATAAAAATTCAATAAAGAATTGAAAGGAGAATTTAAATTATAATTAATACAATTTTCAACTATACAGTATATCATCATTTGATCAAAATTCAATAAAGAATTAAAAGGAAAATTTAATATTAATACAAAATTATTAATCAAAATTCAATAAAAGATTGAAAGGAAAATTTAATATATACACCAATTGGTAAATTGATAACTAATATAAATTTCAATTAAAAAAAATCCAGTATATGCAATTACAAAAAAGAGAAGAAAGATGACCAAAACAAAATTTAACTAAATAAACATCAAGGTTTTTATTTAAAACAAAATATTATGCCTTTGAGAGAAAATTTTATATTGAATTAATACTCGATCCAATAAGAGAAAATTCAGTGTCTACAACTAAATTTGAGAAAGTTCAATGTCTACAACTAAAGTTGAGATTGACACACACTTTGAGAAGTGAGAAGTAATTGTAATGCAGGATTTAAAGGAAGAAAATTCAAAGAATCTGGTTCCGTCTTTATGTCATTATGATCATATTTAATATCCAAATTTACATGTTATATTACACTTAATAAACATCCAAAAAATGATGGTTAGTACAAAATTAAACTAAATAAACGTCATGCCTTATAGTTTTTTAATTAAGATAAAAGATTTTGCTTAGTAGAATAAGGAAACGATTAATTTTCATATTGAAAATTCAGTGTCTGTAATTTTGCCTAGCAGAGTAAGGAAACGATTAAATTTTCATAACGAATTACTCCAAAATTCACTAAAAGAAATGCAACAAAATTTCGGTTACACAAGCTTGAAGTAATACATAATTCAACACAAGCAAATTCAAAGTCTGGTTATTATGTTTCTATCATTATTATAACATTTAATATCCGAAATTACATACGAAAATTTCAGAATTTTATGTAATGAGAATTTTCACATATTAGAGCTAAGGCAGAAGAGAAGTTATGAGAAGCTTCACAACCAGAAAATGAATATGTACCTGTAAATGGCTCTGTGTAAAGCGGGTCCGTCATAAAGGCACCGATACCTGTCGACTGAAGCAAGAAACAGTAGTTGCTGTTTCGCAGCAGTAATGAGATCCAGGTCTGCGCTGATACTAATCTCTTGTGCTTTTCGCCATTCCTCTTCCTCCGCCGCATTCATACTTCCCAAAAAACCTCGCCAACCTTAGATCTTACTTATGAAAACTCCTCCACTCCTAAAAACCTTGATTCTTTTTACCAGAAACTGCCATTCCTTCTTCAACGTAAACCTAAAGCTTATACTGCCTGATTTGGCTGTTTATCGCCAAATCAGTTTCTCCGTGTTAGTTGTCGTTTTCATTCTGATTGGGTGGAGTTGTCGCTTTCATTCTGAATTGATGGACGTCATTGGATTACGACATTTGTTACTTTTTCAACTCTATAAATGTATATAAAAAGGAGCCATAAATACAGTGAAAATGCAAAAATATGGAGCTGCCTGTCAATCAGATTTGAAGGGTATGGAGCTGCCTGTCAATCAGATTTGAAGGGTCCGCATATGGAGTTGGAAATGTTTATCTGACCCCATGAATCATGATGGCATCTGCCCAGTAACGTGCCAAAATATCTTTTGAATTGTTCAGAGTTTGAGATAAGAACGCGTACAATATATTTAAAAATGAGTCGCTGAAAATGAACGCATAGACATGAAGCATCGCAGTGACCTAATCGGGACCATTATCCGCGCCATTTATAATTTGTTCATGCATGACTTTGCACAAAGGATTTCATTAGATGTGATTTTTTGGGGGTTAACACGTAACATTTTGTTTGGACTTGATTATATTTATATTTATATTTTGCTTTTTGCGCTCAACCTGTTTGGTAACCTTTGACATATTGCTTGATCTGTTTGGTGATCTTTGACATATTGTTTTGTTTGATAATCAGGGAAAACTTAACTGTGATTCATTAAGATTTTATTTTATTTTTAAAGATTAGCAAAATTTCATTTACTTGCAAATCACTCATATAATAATATTGGTCATCGTTATGTCACTTGAATAAAACAATAATTTTGTGCAATCAGATGACAACTGTTTTTTTTTACATTTTATGTATTTATTTATTATGTTAATGGATGTTTTTAGATTGATAGGTGTGTTTTTATTAAAATAGAAATTTCAAAATTTTAATCAATCATCAATATGAGGTGGATAGTAAGAATTTTAGTTCCATAAAATATTGATGTAATATTTTTAGTAATAGTAGGATAGACTATTGAGATTTATTTCAATGGTAGTTATGTCTTTTTTGGTTTTCAATTTAATTTCAAAAGGGTATCTTCTTACTGTTCAAGCACAAATTCTCTCCTTTGTACAATCTTTCTCATAGGTGTGTTTTTATTAAAATAGAAATTTCAAAATTTTAATCTAATCATCAATATGAGGTGGATAGCAAGAATTTTAGTTCCATAAAATATTGATGTAATATTTTTAGTAATAGTAGGATAGACTATTGAGATTTATTTCAATGGTAGTTATGTCTTTTTTGATTTTCAATTTAATTTCAAAAGGGTATCTTCTTACTGTTCAAGCACAAATTCTCTCCTTTGCACAATCTTTCTCATCTAGAGAAAACCCTCTTTGCCCTTGGAAGAATTTAATTTGGTCAAGGAAAAATCCAATTTTTTAGTGGAAAAGCCACAAAAACACAAAAGTACAGATTAGCCTAAAAGAAAATTTGGGTTTGGAAAGTCACATATAAATACTCATCGAGATCACCTGATTTGAATATCATATCAACCCATTTTCTCTTCTCTCTCTTCTCTTGATTGGTTAGTACAAGTCACACTTGTGAAGGGAAATAGGCTAGATCAGATTTTCTACACTTAATTTTTGTTTGCGCCATAGTTGACCAACTTTGACTTGGCATTTTGACTTGCAAAAGTATGATTTTTTGAGACCAAATTTCTTGGTGAAGGAACCAATATTTTCTGGGCACTTGGCTTGGGTTTACCGGAGGTTTACTGACTAAATTTTGACTATAGAAATTTGAAGTTTGACTGTAGCTTTCTTTCTCCTTTGACTGAGTCTTTTTAAACGTGTTTTCATGTATATTTAACCTGTTAAGAATAGGAAGAAATAAGACATAATTTCAGCATATATATATTTAGAAAAATATTGAACAAGATTCTTAGCCATGGATATTAGAAAAATGGATATTACAATTTAACCTGTCTTCATGTATATTTTTGTGTCAATTTTTCTAAAAATCTCCAAGTAAAAATAAATATCCATAGTTAAGAATCTTGTTCAATATTTTTCTAAATATATATTATTGTTTGGAAATTATGTCTTATTTCTTCCTATAATTAATTAATAATTAATAAGAGAATAATATTAAATAAAAACTTTTTTATGATTTTTATAATTTACAAATGTTTCCATTGAAGTGAATATTTAATGCTTATTATGGATTAGGAATGATTTAATTTATTGATCTAAAAATTACTTATAATATTTACCATTATTCCTTTATATAATTATAATAATTATTTGAAAAAATGTAAAATTAAAAAAGAATAATAATAAATATAAATTTATTTTTTAAATTCTACTTTAAAATTATTTTAGTTATTTAATTTGTTAATTATAAAATTAAATATTATATAAATATAAATTAAAAATTAAAAAATTTACAAAACCAATAAATTGACTAAATATTATCTATACATTTGAACGGATTAAGAAAATTTATTTATTAACATAACATCGATATAAAATATTTATAAATAAGAAAATTATTTATTAAAAATTACTCGTCATGAATCATAGTCACATTTATTATTAAATATTTGAAAAGAAAAACAATTATCAGTACATTAAAGTCATTTGAAAGTGCAAGGAAGGTTGGAATTTCGATTTAATTCTATTCACACAATGAAAATTCGACCACCGATTCATGTGTCACTTTGTTCAATAGTCAATATGCATGAAACTTGCGAGAGGACTGCATCCAATAAGAATTCATGAAGCTATGATTTCATTTTATGTGTTCATACCGTTATCATTTAGTGTTAGAGATAATATAAGCGTTAGGAGTTTAAGTAGTAACTTGAGTTTGTCAACGAAGAAGAGAATTCCTGCTTTTTACTTTAAAATTAATGTACAATATTATACTTTATAATATTAAGAAATGTGTTATATTTTTTTCTTAAATAAAGAGTATTTGAGAATGGTAGAGGTAGAGGTAGAGGTGGAGGTGGAGGTGGAGGTGGTTGTGGTTTAGCTAATGTGATGATCAAAACTTTTTTTTCATATTAATTTTTTTTTCTTGTGAAAGAAAATATTCAATCAAATTGTTGTTCTTGCATTAAGGATAGATTTATTTTTACATATTTTTCTATTTAAAAATGTTCATGTGTTTTTTGCACTCATGAGTGAAAAAACTTGATATATGCTTGTAAAATTTATTATCCAAATAATTATTATTAATTTACAAAATTTATCTTTTAAAAATTTTCATTAGACAAACCTTTATTTAAACATGTTTTTTTAGAAATTACAAGTTGAATTTGAAAAAAAATAAGAATGTAGAAAGTCATTCAAACCATTTTTAGTGTGATTAAAACCTCAAATGGATGGGTTAGGTCACTACAACAAAACATGTTATTATCACCTATTTAATGCTAAAATTTAATATGTGTTTTTCAATTTGGAATAAATGCTTAGTGCTAAACTATATGCTATTCAACATTTCAATTTTGTACCAACTTTAGTATCTAGCACATAGTTTAGTGCCTAATTTTGCATCTAAGTTTCATTCATTTTTATGTTGTGTTGTGCATCAAGCATTACAACACTAGTGTCATTGGATTTAGTATTTATTGTAACTTAAAAACATCTATTATAATATTGGAATTTGCTTTAACTATAGCTTACATTTCACACTACATATTACTTCCGTGTTTCTTCCACATTATTATCAATTTTAAATTCCAATTCAACACCAAATTTATCTTCCACTTTAATACTAAGTATGTATAGTTTATATTTTCTTACCAAACTTTGCTTCCATATTTATCTTCTATTTATTTTTTTATTCACTCACAAATTTTTCTCCCATTTTAATGTTGAGCATCAACTATTCCTTTGACTTTAAAACTACATTTCGATTTCACTATAGCATTTATTTTATTGTGGATTTTATTTATAGTTTAACACTAATTTCACTTTTATTTTAACATTAGTATTTACACCCCATTTAACTTTTTATTTAACATCAAATTATTCTTCTTTTATAAATTCATTTTAACATTAGATTTAACTTTGAATTTACTTTTAATATTTTGATTAAATTTAATTTTAATGTTTTTTATTATATTATAATATTATTTTAAATTTAAATTAATAAATATATGATAATCGTCGAATAACTATATCAAATTAAATAGCATCTAATGAAATTAACAAAAATTATGATAAAATGCGCACATCCAGGAAGTAAATACAGTTGATCCATATATGAAATCATATATCACAAATAATACAAAACAATAAAAAAATTATTATATATAATAATTTACTCTAAAAGACATCAACAAGTCTCAATAGATAGATATAAAATAAAAGTTGCATCCATTCAAATAATCTCATATCTCACCAATAATGCAAAACAATAAAATTGGATTATTATATATAATAATTTACCTAAGACATCAACAACTTCCAATAAAATTGGATTATTATATATAATAATTTACCTAAGACATCAACAACTTCCAATATAGAAGGTGATATCGATGACCTCAACATCATCATGTTTAATTTGTTTAATTAAAATAACTGAATATACAATATTAAGTATGCCATCATATCATGAATTCATACACATATATTATGTAAACATCACTCTTATAAGAAAATTGTTGATAATATCTTTATATACAAAAGTCAAAATGAAATATGTATCATCATGATATCTTAACTTATAAAACAAGTTAATATAAGGAAATGGCAATTAGTATGGGCATGTGGATCAATATGTGCATGTAGATTAATATGGCTACACAAAAAGTTGCCAAAAATAAACAATAATTTTATCATGAAATATATAAAAAGTTAAGTATTCAATTTTTTATATTAAGGAGTTGCATGTAATAGTGACATTTTTAAAAGATTAAATTAGAGATAACATGAGAGTGGGTGTAAGTTAATAATGGTATTTCATAATAATATAAAATTGGAAAAAAATGATACGTAAACTTGGAGAGATAACTAAAGGTATTTATACAATGAATTTAAAGATAATTTAAAAAGATGAAATGTGGAAAAATGTTTGACTTTTCAAATATATAACTTTTATTTATATAAATTATGGATAACTATGTGAATTTTGAGTTTTCCTAATATTTATAAGTTATTTATCATGCAAAATATAATGTATATATTTCCGTTAGTGTAACTTTGGAGCACTTAAGTGATAGAATTTTGCTACAAAAATTTATGGAGCTGTAGAGAATAAATTCTTTTATGGAGTTGTAGAGAACAAATTATTCTTGTATAAATCTATTTTTATGAAATTTATAATCTTAATTATGTATATATGTATATTTTTAAATTATGAAATTCATTGTATCATTGAAAGTACAAGGCCTTCCATTAGTGCAAGCTCAAAGTGTGTTACCATTATCAGAGGTTCCCCTTTTTTATATTATATTGCTTAATGTCCTCTAGTGCACCATAATTTTTTTCCAAAGGTTAAGGCCCCAAAAATAAAAAATAAAAAAGAAAAGAAGATTATTTAAAATTTTATATATTTCAAGAAAAACAAAATAAAAAAAATAAAAAAAAAATATATATCTTTAGAATCTATGAAATTGACTATATGTGCATATGTAGTTTCATGGAAAATGGATTTGTCTAAATTATATAAACATAATGAAGATAGATGTGTTTTTTCAAAAAATGATGTTTTCTTTTGTTTGTAGTCTAAAGAATCAAGTTTGTGATCCTAAACTTATATCCGCAGAAATCAAGTCACTGTGCACATAGGATTCATGCCAACAAAAAAAAAATAGAAACATGTGCACGTTAATATAATGCTGTGCATTCTTGGTGTCAACAACATGTGCATGTCTCTAGCACTAGGAACATGTAGGAATTCATGAAGCTAATGAATTTAACACATGGAAAATGGTTGAGTGGGTTTAACAGGATTGGGGAGGTTGATAGAGTGACAAAGGAAGATAAAGAGACAAATAAGGAGTGAGACGGAGAGCAAGTGGGCTTAGGAGAAGAAGGAGTTCGTGGGAAGTAGTTGAGGTGGTTTTCAAGGGTGGGGAGGGTGCGAGAGGGAGGGATAAAGGGCCTGAGAGAGAGAGAGAGAGAGAGAGAGAGAGAGAGAGAGAGAGATGGTGAGTGAGGGGAGAGAGTGAGTGAGATTCAAAAAGTGAGAGAGATAAGGAAAGATGGTGGGGAAGAGAGGTGGAGGGAGATATTTGTGGTTAACACAAGGTGGGAGAGAGAGTGCGGGAGGGGGGAAGAAAGATTTTGTGTGTGTTAGAGAGTGAGAGAGTGCGGGAGGGGGGAAGAAAGAGAGAGGGAGGGAGAAAGTGGAGGGGGAAGAGAGAGTAAGAGTGTTAGATAGTTATATGACATGGGGGGAATGAAGAAAATGAGAGGGGGGGTTGTTGTGAAGAAAAAATTGAGGGAGGGAGGAGGGAGAGAGAGGGGGGCGAGAGGGAGAGGGGATGGAGAGTGAGAGGAAGATAGAGGAAGAGGGAGTGAGTGATCTGTAAAATACTATAGATATTCCACTAGATAATCTCATTGCCACATTTGGACCAAAAGTGTAACTAATATTAATGGATTCATTGGCATGCTTCAATTTCTTTCTATGAATGGAAAAATAGATGCAAGCACAAAGAAGTGAGGCCTATGGCCCATGGGTTGCTAAAGTGCACAAATCTTCTCTATTATCTCTCTCCCTATCCACTCATAGCTACTATTCCCAATTATGGAAAAAAATGCACTCAAATAGAATGGACTCCCTTTTTCTCCTAGTGGCCCAGTTATAACACAACTCAATAGCCTACTAGTGGTTAGGTTTGACTCCTTCAACTCTTAACTAGAGTTATAATGCTAACTCTTTTAGAGTATTAATAATCATGATCACATAGATATGCCATTTTCCATGAATAATTGGGGACGATGTGGCATCCTCTCGAATTATGGTGGCCAAAACAAGAAGATAAACTTCCGAGTTACTTAAATTTTGCATAGTATGCCATTGGAAAGGTATTTGAGTGTAGAATAAAAAGAAACAATATTGTGCTTAAGAGGTAATTTTTACTCCCAAAAAAATCAATTTAATGCCTCAAACTTCTCTCTAAACGTTTTTAAACCCCAATAGGCTAAACTAGGCCCTATTAGTAAAAATTGTCTCATGATCTTATTCCTCATTGTTTTACACTCTAAAAGAGTAAACATGATTGAAAAACAATATAATTATCCAATTTATATTAGCGAGCGAGAGGGGGGTACGAGGAGGGAGAGAGAGAGAGATAAACGGTGATAGGATGAGATAGAAATAAAGTTGGAGGGGAGGGAGTGACGGAGAGGGTCAAGGGAGGGAGATATAGAAATACATGGAGGGTATAGAGAGATATTGGGGCGGTTTTTGTGAAATAGAAATTGAGTGAGGGACAGAGGGATAAAGAAGTAGAGGCAAGGGGGTGGAGGGAGAGAGAGTGAGGGAGAGAAAGAGAGAGATGATGGAGAGTGATAGAAAGGGAGGGGGAGAGAGAGAGAGAGGATGGAGAGTGATAATAAAAGTGAGGAAGGGGGAGGTAGGGAGATAGGTTCATATGGAGAGAGAGAGAGAGAGAGAGAGAGAAAGAGAGAGAGAGATGGTGTGACAAAGAGATAGGAAAGACAATAGAGATGGAAAGATATAGAGCTAGAGGGGGGAGGAGAGGTAGGAAAGTCGTGTGAATAATAAATATTGGGAGAGGAAGATGGAACACTAGTAAAAAATTTCCAGTTAGTTACTAAAAAAAGACTAAAATTTGCATATAAATGACAAATTTTCAGTCTGTGACCCGATACTAGCTAATTTACAGTATCTCATAACATAACCAACTTTTAGTCATTTTTAGCTGAGTCATTAATTTGTTTTCTCAATCTCATCATATAATAGTATATTTAGTCATAAATTTGGTCATTATTTAGTCATTAATTGCTACAATTAATGACCAAATATACAACAAAATATATTACTGTATGATCACCCAAGAAAACCAATTAGTAACCAAATAAATATGACCAAAATTGTTGGTCGTGTTGTAAGATACTATAAATTAGCTACTAATAGTCACACATATGCAAATTTTAGTCATTGTTTAAAACCAATTAATGGCCAAAGAAACATGACTAAATTTTAGTAATGTTATAATATACCGTAAATTAGCTACTAATAGTTATATATATGCAAATTTTAGTTGTAATTTGTAATCATAGATTTATCATTTGTAGTAGTCATTTATCCTTTTTTAGTAGTTTTATATTCATTATATAAATGACTAATTTAGTAGTTTAGATTCATTTCATTTATGTTCATTAATAATCATTATAAACAACTAATTTAGTCATATCTTCATTTTATCTATGTTCATCATTAGTCAATATAAACTACTAATTTAGTAGTTTTAGATTGATTTTATGTGTTCATTATGAATCAACATAAATTAATTAGTATTATTTTGTGGCTAAATTAAAAAAAAAAAATCATACAATGTGCATGTTTATGTAATATAAAAATGCAAAGTCACATATGTTAATTATGATACTAAAAAATATCAATTGCAACTGTAAATAATTTCAACCACATAAATTATATTATATAAAATGTCAAGGATTACAATGCTAGTTTCCAACTTAATATTGTTTGGACTAAAATTTATACATGAAATGTTGTTTCATTGCTTCAAAACATTATCATTTTGTTTCCAAGGCATTGCAGGTGAATTCACCAACTCTGAAGACTTGACCATCAGTCTCTATATGTGTTTTATGTAGGATATTGACTCTAAGGGTATCACTAGACCGATTCTCTTCTCTCTCACTTTTTGTGTTTGTCACTCCAGTATTATTTTTCTCCTCTTTCTTCAATTATTGCTTCCTAACATCAATATTGAGTTCATTCTTTGAAAACAAAAGAAGATACAATGCAGAGTGTAAGGCATGAAGGTCGATAAACACTAGAATATAAACTAAAATAAACTATAAAGGGTTTATACCACATATACCTCAACATCAACAATGTCAAAGCCATTTTTCCCCATAAAAGTAAGAAAATTGAACAAGTTTTCTTCAATTTGGTGATACTGGCCACTATGTGGCCAGATGTCTTGTATAAACAAATAAAATAAAATGTCACCATAGAAAAGAACACCTTAGTAACTTAGTATTCAACCTATAGGGAAAGCTTAGGCACAATCATGCTAAAAGTATCAAGTTGTAGATAACTTGTGAAAACAATTAATATGAGATGTGATGTCTAATCCTTGTTATTTTATTTGAAACAAAATTTCATTGTCTAACACATGAAATTGGCCATGTATATAAATAACATGAAAGTAAACTTTTCTGATAGTCATGAAAATATTTTAACACAGAATAACTAAAAGGATTTCAATCAATATCGTATAATATTAATTTCATCTTCAAGATTTGGTTGTTGTTTAAATGAACCTGATACCAAGTATTTTCAATTTCACAGTTAAAAGAAATAAAAAACAAAAGAAATATTCAAAATACAATAAAAAAAATAAAGAGAATATATCATGGAATGGACATTGCAATTATAAAAAATTGTTTACCTATCCACCAATGTCTTGTCTAGCATTCCTAAAACATTTTCTTGCCCAAAATAACCAATGAGGTGAAAAAATCACAACATTAAAAACCATAGGAATCCTTACTAGAAGCATTTCCCAATTCAATGGCTCAGGTGCCTGGAGTATCTCCAACAACAAATGAATCATATCCAAGTGACGCTATGCATTGTCTCCTTATCCTTTTTCTGATCACATTTCATGTAACTTGCCGATACCAGAGTCAAGTAACAATCAAACAAAGGCATTGACATTTGTTTCTATCTTTTATATCTATAAACTTTGAATCTAAAAATATTTTAACATAAAACAACTATAATACTAATATTATCTTCAAGTTTTGGATGTTTAAATGGATATGATACCATGTTAAATTCTATAGTTAAAATGAAAAACAAAATCAAAGTAAAAGTTCAAAATACAATAAAACAATAAATAGAAGATACCATGGAAAGGGCATTGCAATTATAAAAAGTATTTTAACCTATCCACCAATGTCTGGAATCCTAAAATTGCTTACCCAAAATAACCACGATGTGAAATAATAACAAAATTAGAAAACATAGGAATCCTTCCTGGAAACATTTCCAAAGTCGATGGATCAGGTGTGTGAAGGATCTCCAACAATAAATGAATCATATCAGAGAAATTCTCTGCATTGTCTCCCCATCCTTTTTTCAATCTCATTTCTTGTAATCTGCCCACACTTGAGTCCGATAACATTCAAATGAAATATTTTATATTTTTGTAGAAAAAAATGGAGATTTGTTAAGCATGCTAACTATATGGTACAAATACTCATAAATATTTGCAAAAAATAATATTAAAATATTTTATATTTTTATAACTTTTTTAGAGATTTGTCAAGTAGTCTAATTGCATGGTACAAAAATTATTTCCACAAATGTATCCATAAATATGGTGGATCTTACTCATAAATATTTGCCGAATATTAGCAAGAAACATGCATGCCTTTAGAGTCCTAGTTGTGTGAACGTTTGACATATTTGATGCAGATTTGGTTTTGTTCCTATTTATTTGAGCTTTGAAGCCCCTTCATCTGGTGACCCTATAATAAGATTACCTATACCACCATAACCCTTACACGAAGTTGGTTCCTGATTGCTTCCAGTCTTGCAAGTTGCTACAGATGCAAAACAACAGAGGTCATACCCACATAATATAAATTTACAGACTTTGACTATTAACCCAATCATTGTGAGTGTGAAAGGGAATTTTACTGCTTGGAGCATTTGGAGGGCCTAGAAGGTTTCCTAGAAGATAACCTATCTAATCTCTGGAGTTGGCCTTCTAGGTTTTTAGATTTGATTGTGATTTTGCTTCTAGTCTCTTTATTTTATATAGGAGTCACTTTGGAAGTCCCACTTTGTATGGACATCATTATACCTAAAATATTCTCATTGACCTACTTCAGTAGTAATTTTTTGGACATTAATACATTTATCTTACATTTTCTTATTTTATCTTATCTACTAGTCTAACATATCCAAAAATTGTTTTACAACCAAACAAAGATGCTCAATAGATACACTAATACAATCCTCAATAATCCAAGTGAAGCTTAGGATATCAATTTTGTCATAGGCCGCAAAAGAAAACAACTTTCTATTGAATAAACAACCTTTAATAATACTTTTGAAATCTGATAACATAAAAAACTGGGAAGAAGGTCAATACACCCTCTATCTCATCCCCTCAACAAAAATCATTAGCTGAATATAAAAATATAATATGATTCCCAACCAAGAAGGAATAAATCTGAAACAAAATGATGATGATGACCTGAATATTTTTCCATAATCAAGCTTCAAACCTGCAATTCTATCTTCAACCCCAAATACAAGTGTCAACACAATTTCTCCATAACGAATTATTGCCAATGGATAGGAGGCATCCTTTTATAGGCTCGCTTTATAGTTTATATGGAATAAAATATAATTGAATAATTTAGAATTTCCTAGATGTGGGATGCTCTAGTAAGAAAGCCCTCATTATGACCTTGAGATAATCAAACCATCCAAGTGTCACTGTTCTATACCGAATGCTCCACTAAAATATTATTTTCCTTAACATTTTTACCTTTCTAGAGGATTCTCCATGCAACAACCCCTTAAAATAGGTCCGATTCATCATAATAACATTATAATAATGCCAAACATATGCATACAATTTTGTAAGAACAAAAACAATATTAAACTACAAATGTATGTGAAAAACGGTTCCATCAATACAAAAAGATTAATTAAATTAAGGACGCACTTTAATTTTCAAAAAGAAAATAAAAAATATATATTAAAGGCTCAGATCCATTTAAATAGTTATTAGAGAATGTTATAAAGTGTTACATGTTCTAGCCCTTACCATCCACCCTATTCAATAACATCCCCCGCAGAAGCATCCAACATGCCAACCATTGAAGAGTGCATGAAGTCTATCTCCAGAAATATACCTTCTGTATATTTGGCCTAAGATCCAAAAAAAAGGAGGTGCACTATTTATATTACTGCCTGATCATACTCTAGCTTCCTCACTGATATCTTCAAATTAGTAGCCAAAAATTGCACTAATCAAATAAAAAATATAATAAGGAATACTTACATGTCGGTATTGTTTAGGGTGAGCAATTACAAGTTTGTTGAGAACATCATAACCAATGAATGAGTTTTGCATGATAAATATTAGCAAGTATGAAAGCTATATAAAGATGGAAGCTAAAACACACCCATGAAAAAACAAGAAAAGCATGAAACAACTATGAGAAGTGGTCCCAAATATAAGAGAACCAAAAAGTACCTAAACAAGAATATAGACATAAAAATCAAGATCTTTCAAAGTTATGTATCAACTATAATTTCATATTTCCTAGGAAGAAACAAAACCCAAATAATAAGATCCATCCAAATTATGATGGTCACAAGTAGATCTAACTGCAAATTTCTTCCACTCATATAGGTAGGAAACACTATAAGCCATAGATCATAGTGGGTTACATGGCTTCTCACTAATCAAGAGAGTGCAATAATATATTCTTGATATTTCCATTGTGATCAGATAGGAAACTGCCCCTATTTGATTCATTTCCTGTGCTTCACCTTCGTTAGGGAAATCCAACTAGGGAGAAAGGTGTGTTGTGAGCATAATTATATTACTTTCCATCCAAGCAAGGAGCTTTGACACACCAAAGTATAGTCTTGTGCACTTGCTATAAAGTGAAAAGGTGGAATGATATGGGAGCCACTGAGAAAGGCTTTGTCATATGGTATTGTTGGGGTATGATTGATTATATAGTGCTAACCATTGGAGGAGGGCCCAAATGGGAGGAGGATTTGTTGGTAATACAATATTTCCTAGAAGTAGGACTACCTAATGCAGGCATAATATTGGATTAAATTATCACATAACTTAGATGCTTGTGTAAGCTTCCATCCATGCAAACTCAGGTGATACCAAATTGTACTTGTGTAATAAATGTGGGGAACTACTCACTAACAATAATTACGAACCCAGACATGGCTGAACTAAAGGACTAAAGGTAATGATAAGATAACATAGGATAATATAATTATGCTAATTTCAAATAAATGAACACACAAGTATGTCAATGGGACTTCTAAGTATAATGAACTCAATACAAAGAAGGATTAATAAAAAGTATCCTATTTAAAGAACAATAAGTAATGTTGAAACATGAAATCTATAAGTGAAAACACAAGAACACCCTCAGATTCAAGTGCAAGCAGCCACAATAGAAGGGATATGTGTAGAGGGAAAGGATCTAGGGACTAGGTCATGATACACTAGATCTACCTCTCCAAACATTAGAGGTTGAATGAAGGAAACTAAAGATAGGATGATGCCCTGAAGAAGAGCTAGGGGAATATATGAAGCCTCTTCTATGAGGTTGTGTGCCGTTATAACTTGCATTGATGTCTAGGTGATCTGATATGCCTTTTTGTTAGGGGTCTACTATGGCGACATCTTTGACATCTATGGGGAGGGAGTGGTCCTTATGGTCTACAACGATATGGAGTTAGAAGCCATGTTTTCATCATCCTATCTCTTAGTGCCCCTAGCTAAAGGGAGCACTGTAAAGGAGGAGGTAATCCATTGAACATGATCTGGCATAGGAGGATATTAAAGAGTGTGGGTACAAAGTTTGAGGGCCTCTAAATAGTAGCCATAATGGATTAAGAAACTTTTACAAAAATAAAAAAATGGAAAATAATTGTTAACTATCAAAACACACTAATTCTCATATCTTGATGTTGATAACCTTAAATCTTGATTCAACCATGGATTCATAACATAAAATAAGATTACAAATCATAAAGAGATAGATCAGTTGGTTCAACCATTTCTGTTAAGGAGTAACTTCCAGGGAGATGGTGGGATCCATTCCCTCTATGTCCTACGGGGTTTAGTAGTTTCCATTGCAGCTGGCAGTTAATACCACCTTCCATAATGGAAACTGGAGTGGGGTGGAATCTGAGGGGCATTGAAAACATACCAGCATCCTCGCTCTAAGAGAGTGGAATTATATATATAATATATTATATATATAATATATATATATATATTAAAATATATATATAATATATATATAATATATATATAATATTATATAATATATAAGAATATAGATTATAGATATATATAAGTGACCTAACATAATCATTCCAGACTCAAAAGGTTGAATAAAAAAATGGAAAGAGATGAAAACATACATAAATTTTGAAGGGGGTTATTGATCAAAAGAAAATGGAGAAGTATTAAAATCTAACAGAACAAAATCTGAGTAATTGAAACAAGGTAAAAATCCTCATTTTTGTCTATAATAAGTCATCAAGACAACTTCAAAAAAATATTAAAAATAAACAATTGGTCATTTTTTTTGTGAGGATTTCTGGGGATTACCTGAGCTCCTAAGCCAAATTATCTAAAATATCAAAAGGTAAGAATCTAAACCATGTAATTTTAGGCAAATTAGGGCAATAATCAAGCCAATTTAGCTGAGTATAAGGAATTAAAGCCAAAATATACACACTATATTTTCAACGCTTGTAAAGAATATGAATCAACATGACCGTAATCATCAACAATATCAATCTAGGTATCAACCTAGGAACAATTGAATAAAATGTCAACAATAAATATTTCATGTGTCTTTTAGCATCTAGTAGTGCTATGGACGCTCCCATAATCTATAGACAACTAGTTGAATTTTCTAGTACCATTGAACTATTTCTTGTTCCTCTCTTGGATATTAATGGGTTCCAATAATTTATTTTTATAATATATATGTTTTTCAAAGTATTAGACTAAATTTGTTTCAATTTGGTTTTTAATATTTTAGCTATCTTGATTCCTCAGACAAGAAAGAATGTTGGAGTACAAGGAAGACAATTGGAAGATTTAGACATTGACACAAAAGTTATATCTCAAAATTGATCAAATTAAGAAGAGGTAGGTTGTGAATAAAGGTTTACTATTAGGAAATTTAAGTCACATCCCACCACTTCTCTTGCATAAAATCATAAATTGATCATAACCACTGAGTGTCCATTTTTACCCATTATTCTATTTAATATTATGTTGATTTTGCATATTTATCTTGTACATATGTAGTCAACACATTGGGCTATGGTATAGTATATGTGTTATGAAACTAACTCACAAAAAGATAGAAAAGATAGATCAATGCCTTAGAAATACGAATCTTCAAGGGGGAAACCTCCTTTACATTACACAAATGAACAATTCTTAGATGATACAAATGACAGGACCTCCTTTCTATATATAGGAGTCTAAGAGGTCATAATATAATCAGAGCCGACATAACAATAATAATGTAAGGGCACAATAATAACAATAGTGGGCTTCTATGGGGCACAATAATAACAATATGGGGACTACATTGGCACAACAAAATAATAATGGGGTTGTACTAATAACAACAAGGGGTTACACTAGTAGTATACGGACCTAACATTCCCCTCTCCTTCAAAAAGTGTTGTCCTCAATGCTTGAGTAGTTCTTCATGCTTTTGTATAAAATTCTTGTCCTCCCATGTGGAATCTTCAGTGGGTAAGTTCTTCCACTTGATGAAATACTCTGAAATTGATCGATTTTGTAGCTGTCAGGTTCTTGTTTTTGTGACTTCTCCAGGTTGGAATATGATTTTTCCTTCCTCTTCAAGTTCTAGAAATATTGTTTGAATTGGGATCTTCTACAACTTTTGAATGAGTGGCCACACTTCTTCGTCCTTCTTCCATTCATCCCTTGCTTCATTTATAAAATCTGGTTGGATAATAGAAATAACATAAAACAATGCTTCCACATCCTCATCCTTTCTTGAGAGTGCATCTGCAACAAAATTTTGCTTCCCTTTTCTATAGATGATGTCAAAGTAACAACCAACATATTTGTGACCCCTTTTTTCTATTCTTCTAAAGATAATATTTGTTCTAAAAAGTATTGAAGACTATCACGATCCATTTTTACTTTGAAGTGCCTTCCCATTGGGTAAGGTCACCAACTTTTAAGTGCATGTAGTATTGCCAACATTTCCTTCTCATAAATAGCTTGCTTGAGATGTAACTATAAAAATACCCAATCACCTACATCAAAAATGTTTTCATTGCGATGTTGATCTACCTGTTTTTCATTTGATTCTGAACCAAAGTGGCATCATCCTTTAAAAGTTGGAGAACTTGTTGTTGATGCTCAATGTGATCTTTCACTGCTTGAACCTTTTTCTTCTTGATATGTCCTTCTATCTTTAGAGTTTGAAGAGTGGTAATTTCTTCCAATTATTTACAAGATATGGTCGGATTCATTTCTTGATGCTCGATGTGATCTTTCACCTCTTGAGCATTTTTCTACTTAATATGTCCTTCTATCTTGATAGTTTGAGGAGTGGTAATTCTGGCCAATGCATTACAAGATATGGTTGGATTCATTTCTTCTTTCTCGATATGATGTTTCACTTCTTGAACCTTTTTCTTCTTGAGATGTCCTTCTATCTTGAGAGTTTGAGGAGTGGTAATTCTTGTCAATGCTTTACAAGATATGGTCAGATTAATTTATTCTTTCTCTGGGGTTGGTTCCTGGTGTATATCCTCTCATTTTTATGTTTCTTGATCCTTTTCTTCCTCCTCTTCATAATCTATGTAAAATAATTTCTTCTCAGCACACTTATGACCTTCAGTGCATTTGCTATCACAATTGTAACAAATCCCTTTTTCTCTTTTTTCTTCCAATTGTTATGCTGTCACCCTTGTAGGTTGTGGAAGGCTAAGAGAAGAAACACTTCCATAATTATAGTCATGAGTTCTGGGATTCCTTATTTCCATAATTTCTCTTTCAATTTTTCTTGCCCACCTGAATGCCTTCTCCAACGAATCAGGTTCCCAAAGACGAACCTCATGTTGAATGTTATCCTTTAAAGTACTTATGAAGACATCAATCCTTTGCTTCTATGGAATATCATTTGCCCTTATATTCAGTTTTTGAAATTCCTCAATGTGCTTTGCCATTGAACCCTTTTGTTTGAGATTTATCAATTGGCTAAAGAAGGTGTTTCTCTTTGTGTCCTCATAATGTGCTATCATTTCCTCCGTGAAAATTGACCACGTGATAAGTGGTTTACGAGAAAAAAGCCCTTTGTACCATAAAAATTGATTCAGTTCTAAATAACTAGATGTAATACATACCTTTTGTAACAGTGGTACACCATGTAGATCAAAATATTTCTCCATCTGTAGTATCTAGTTTACCAGATCCTTACCATCAAACTTCCTCATCTTTCTTTTTCTTGATTTTAGGAGCTCGATCTTGAAACGACTGTAACTCTGTAATTTGGATCTTCCAGTTATGAAATCATGACCTGCAGTAGCCCTGTGCATCCTCTTTCCAATGCCACCAGTCTGATCCAAATTTGATTCTCCAAGGAAGAGTTATGCCAAATCTCCCACAATGGCCTTATTATAGACTAGTTCAGTAGAGCGAACTTGTACAACGTGCCACGTGTCACTGCTTCGACCTTTGGATTTAAAAAATGTATACAAGAAGCTATAGTCCGTCTTAGTTCTATAACTTCTTACGAAATTTCAATCTGATGTTCAAAACAAAAGTTATGACTATTTTCCCAAGGTCACCTGTTTGGAATGTAATTCGGGAGTTTGCAAAAAGGCCAACTTCCTTAGACCATATCTCCACAAATATAGTGCAAAAAGATTTGAAATTTGGACCCGAGGTTCATGACAATTTCAACCCAATTGGTTTTTTTTTTAGAATTTGAAACATTTCAGAAAACCAGTTATAGCTCAAATTCCACGATGACCTATTTGGAGCAGCAAAACCCTAGAATCCAAAGCACTGATACCAAATGTTATGAAACCAACTCACAAAAAGATAGAAAAGATAGATCAACACCTTAGAAATAAGATTCTTCGAGGGGGCAACCTGCTTTACATTACACAAATGAACAATTCTTAGATGATACAAATGACAAGACCTCCTCTCTATATATAGGAGTCTAAGGGGTCATAAGATAATCATAGCCAACATAACAATAGTAATGTAAGGGAACAATAATAACAATAGTGGGCTTCTATGGGGCACAATAATAACAATATGGGGACTACATGGGCACAACAATATAATAAGTGGGTTGCACTAATAACAATAAGGGGTTACACTAGTAGTATAGGGACCTAATAATATGTTAATGTATCCTCCTCTAAGTAAATATTAGTGTCTTTTTCAAGCATGGTGATTCAACGGTTAAAGTAAAAAGACAGATAGAAACTAGAGAATAGTTGGAAATCAAAGAACTAAGAAGTATGCATATAACAAATTAGAAACCAACATTGACCATGGAAAGTTAGAATTCAACGCATCGCATTGAATATTCTCATAAAATCCAACATGCCACTCCATTGATAAACAAGTCATAAACAAAAAAACCTTTCATTAAAGCATACACTAAAAAAATACAAACCTGAGAAATGAAATACTCCACAATTTCACATTGTGCAAGAGGAAATACCCATCACATTCAAAAAATAAAAGTGCTACAACTAAAAAGGTGAAAGACCAGGATATAAGCTAAACTAAAGTATTCCACATAGAAAGCTATAAATATGCTCTTAGAATAAGGCTCGCAATTTAATGAAATAACTGTTTTTCATCATGCCTAAAAAGAACTACAAAGAAAAAAATATTGCTCGTGTTCAAGATATTCCCGACTTGGGTGAACCAAGAACTTCTCCTTCTTTAATGAGACTATTTAGTAAGGCCTCAAAAAAATTTCCTTCTATAGAATCACCAATTGCTCCATCCATTTCTTGAAGAAATTTATGTAACTACTCCAAAATGAAGATAAGTTGGTTGGGAACATAATTCCTTGTGTTTCTCCACATACAATTTCCCTAATACAAGAAACATATGAAGGCATATAAAGTTGGCCACCTTCCAATTTCCCTTGTAACTGAATACACACATAGCTTACAAAACAAAATCACCAAAGGAATGCCCACAACACTTCAAAGATAAATTTAAAAAAAAATAAACAAAAGGTTTAAAATCCAAATGGAAATAGTGGCACACCCTCATCTAAACACTCACACAAGGACACACAATACATTCATTTTCCACTTCCTATTTGATTGCAAAGAACACAGGTGAAAATTTGTTTCCCAACAAAAATCGGGTGTGGAATAGTTGTGGTCGACACAATAATGCTATAGTCCTTTCTTCCCATTTCTATTTCATTATACGGTGATGAATCCTTTGAAACTAACTTTGCTACACCATTAGCACGTCCATGCATATATCAATATCTGGTTTTTGGAAAAACAATAGGGTGAAAAGAAGTAATATGGAACATATATTTTAATTAGGTAGAAAGGCACATGATCCTTTTGAGAGACCCTCCCTTTGGATATATCTAAATATTTAAATAAACTCCATCCCATGAATGAGAAAACGATAAAGATATGGTGGGACTCCATTATGGAGGGAGATGAAGGGTAGGGTAGAATATTAGAATGCTTAAAGTGGGAGATAGAGCATTTGGTATATTCTGAAGAAGACCATTTTCACTAATAGAGGCATCACATATAGACTCATATGCTGAAAAGGCTAAACATTTTACAATTTTCTGCTATAGTTTACATGATTCGATGGGGTAAGTATAGACTTGAATGGTTATTTATCTCCTTTTATATGTATCAAGATACTATTGGATGGTATAGATGGAGAGTTGAAGGAAATGTGACAAAGTAGATGATTAAATTTAATTCATGCATAAGACCTTTAATGACTTAGATTTCATGCACTGGAACATGAAGGGCGAGAGCACTGACCACTAGCCCTCTTCCATGATGGAGCCTGCAAGCTCAACAACGATGTTGCAAAGATTTGTTTAAATTATAGAAATCAACATAGTTTTATTTCCTTGGTTTATTCTTGGTTGACAGTAAATTGGAAATCTGGGAGGAATGACAAACTTTAAGATGATATTCACATCCAAAAAATCTCAATTTTTTCTAAATCAATGGCTCCAATGTGGTATGTACCTTTCTTAATTTCTATTAGATAAGTTTAACATGTTCTTGGAGGAGAATGCCATGCCAGATTATCCTTGTATCATATGCTCATAGAGCTTCATAGATCTAAGTGAATACATCCCTATATTATCTGAACAATTGCATCTAAGCTTGTTTTTCTTCTTCTTAACAACAAGTTCCAAGGTTAATGTTCTAAATATTGTTTTCCTGTACCCAAATTAATCTTCTCATAATTCATAATAGAATTATTTGTTTTTACATTTACATATTTTCTAGATATACTCTTTTGGGAATTTAATTCTGCCTTAAATTTCCCATACCAGACAAAGCTCCATAGATTTCGAATTCTCTTCATCATTTATTACTACATGCTTAAACATGCCTTCACTAATCAAAGAATTGGATAATCTATTGATCATCATTGAACACCCACAAGTTAGTGACACTGTTTGGGATTAAAGGTTTAAAAAGGATTTCAATAGAAATATGTTGGTAGAATATCATCTAATGGAGCTAGCCTAGAAGCAACTTTAGCTAGAGTGTTCACAACTACATTCTTACATTGATGAATGGACACAATACTAAAAGAATAAAATTCAGTAATAAAGCTTCGTAACTTAGATTGGCAATTCTCCAAATGAATCAAAAGGAAATGGATGGAAGTATTTCCCTTCCATAATATTATTTTCAAACCAAAACTTTTAAATCTTTCACCTTCAAATCAAGAAATTCAAGGCCTATAGGAAATAAGGGTATGATTTTTCTAGGGATCAATCAATATATAGTCTTCCCTTGCACCCTCATGTAACATAGAACCATCACAAAACAATGTCTAGAAGTTAGTTTATAGTTACGTTAGAAGATATAGCACTATCTATATCCACTATCGTACAACTTTCATCTTCAATTTTTAAATATAGGATTGAAAATCTAGCACTATCTATATCCACAGTCATAAAATTTTCATCTTTAGTCGAAATGAATGAAGGAGTTCAAACTTTGTATTTGATTATTCTAATGCATAATTCTTGAGAGTAATTCTCTAGAATTTCCTATGTGAACTCTATGGGTTCATTTTATCCCTCAAGTTCAATAAACATGTCTTTCATGTAGCCTTCCTAATCAATTCTTATTTGATTTGACTATTCCTTCCATGGTAACCAGAAATGAGAGTGATTGGTGGGGAAGTATCACTGTAGATTTTGAGAGAAATCTATTTTGAGAAATAAATCATACGTCCCATGGATGTCAACAACAATATCTATAATTTGACAAACTTTCATATTAGAAATCACTCTCATCAAAACATCTTTAAATCCACCCATGAATTTTACATCGGACTTGTCTAATTGAATAATGTGGGTATTGTTTTTGGTAGGAAGAACATTAATATTTTGAAAATAGTACTGGGCATTACATTAAAAGATGATCCTCTGTCCACTGAAAATTTCCACAACAATATAATTAAATATTTTCAATGTTAGAAAAAGTAGGTGTTTGTGACTTTGATTGTTTGCTTACAACAACAACATTCACAATAGCTTTCTAACTTGTTTTAGACACTTGATTTCTATCATATTTCTCCTAGGTTTCTGCATGTTTCTATTTTACTTCAAATTAGCTATTGTTTTATGAAGTGAGAAAGGTAATGTTTTTAAGGTATTCTATCTAACAAGGAATGCTACATATATCATTCATGAAGATGTTTGCTTTTGTTTTCATGTCCTCAATGGCACTAAATTCCATGACCGCTCTATTCCACTAGATTCAATATCACGGTGACCTTTTTATCTATTGTAATGGATTCAAAGATAATAGAAATTGAGTGAACATGTGTTTTTCCATAAGCCCCATTAGAAAGGTAAACAAAATTTTTGTTTGAATATTTTTTCTTCAAGATTTCAAGTTGGGGGTAATTAATAAAGTGAAGTGGCATAAGCGTTTAATTAAGTCATGTCCTTTTATAGTTACATAAAGGTGGATGTGTAGTGTTTAATTAAGTCATGTGTTTTTATGGTTACATAAAGGTGGTTGTGTAGCTTATGTCTCTCTTATGAGGCATAACATTTACAAAATATTGAGTACAATGACATTTTGAGTATATATCAAATATATGCTCTGTCTCTGCTAATTGTTTGCGAAGGTTATGGACAAAGGTTATTGACAAAATCATAGCGTTGAAACTAGAGTTGTTTGTATTTACAACTAATGATTTTATCCCTTGGATTTTATAGATTAATTTTGGTGGTTTTTGCATAAATATATCACTTGCCAGTTATTCGTTGTTAATTTTTTCTTTTCCATCCTTTATTTTAAGAAGCCAAATTTTAATTGGTTCCTTTACCTTTCATAGTATTTTAGACCACATAACGCATGGTGTTTCGACCTCTTCAAATCATCGATATTTAAACACACAAAAATATCTTGCTTCAGATATGCTTGATGACATGGGTATGTTGACTCCCACATGCCTCACCCTACCTCATACCCTCCTTCATAGATACACACTCTTTCATAGATATGAAACCATTTTCTCTCTTATTGTTGGGCTACGTCTTATTTCTGCATACAGATTCCTTTGCACATTTACTGCTACAATTTTTTATTTCCACTTCCGTAGACTGAGTTTCTTTTGTAAATCTATTATATATGAGTGAAGTTCATTTAACTTCTTTTTTTCCTTTAGTTTTTTGTTTAATTTTGTTAGTTTTTTAGATTTATGGAATATTTTGGAATCTAAGTTTCATTGGATATCAAACTATCCATCGCCATTGCTGAATTTGATTTTTTGTTAGTTTTTTAGATTTCTAGAATATTTTGGAATCTAAGTTACATTGGATATCAAATTATCAACAAATTTTATAATTTAAGTTATACTGGATATAAAACTATCCACTGCCATTGTTGAATTTGATTGGTTGGAGAAAGTTGAAACTATCTTTAATTCTTCGAAGATTTTTCCCAATCGAGGTCTTGACTAGACAATAATATGCAACAGAAAGATTTTGATTTTTTATGATATTGTGGGGAATTTGAATTAGCATAGCAATATGCAACAACAAGGTTTTAATTTTTGATGATATTGTGGGGAAGTTGATGATTAAAAGACGCAAATTTCAGATATGTTCTAGAAACTTTTGCTTAAAGTGACCGGTCTTTTTCAATGAGCTTTGCACATTTATCAAAGATACGTTTTGTAGCCTGTTGATGCCTCGAAAATCGCTGCATCAACATTGGGGAAAACCACCCGGTCTGGACCTTAAAGGCAGCTCCTTTTCTGTTTGGTGTGGTGGCTCCGACTGGATATAATGGGACTAGTTTCCCAATGATTTATAAATAGGATGGATAAGTGATTGGTTTTCTATTATCTAATGATAATGATGGATGGTTTATTTTAAAATGTAGAATCATAAACAACTAGTCTATCCCAAGAAATTTTTACTTTGGTGCAACTTTTGATAATTCTTATTTACAAATGGGCATATAGATGACTCCACTTATAAATAAAAACATTCCTTCATATAATAATTACTTTTTTCAAGTAGTTGAACAAATAAATAATTAACACATTATTACACTATTCTTCATATATCATTGACATAAATACAATTGAAGCAATAATATTCCTTAAACATTCAATAGTGATAAGTAAAAGGATTGATGTTAAAACACATACATATATCAAATGATAGCAAGATTGAATAAATGTTGATTCATATAAAAGAATGGATCAAATACATAGATAATAGTACCATATGTAATTTGAATCCCTCCCTATATCAATCGCATTCAGATCCCGTCTTCCAACTTAGAAATACTCTCACAAAAAGCAATAGTGCATATCTCATCAAAGTATTCTTTGTTAAAATTCAGAATATAGGTCCAGTCTTCATAAAAAAATATATATTGAAAGCACAATAGTGCAACTCCCGATCCAAGTTTTGATAGAAAAATTGAGGACCCTTTCTAAATACATGAAAGGGTCTATAAATACTATCTAAGCTAACTAACTATGAAAAAAATGCTATGAGGTGGTATAACCAAATCATGAAAATCTCCTTAAAATAGGCATGGTTGTAGTCAGTAGAATGATTCAATGTTTGAGCCAATCATCCTTTGGTTTGAGCTGGCATATAGCTAGCATTGGTTACAATTCTGGAGGGTGAATCAGACGTGAATGCAGTTGGGCTAAATACGTAGCATTATGAATTTTAGGAATCATATAACTGATTGCATTGGTTAAACATTTTAGTGTTGCCTTTTGGCTATGTGGTTTAACCAGGAAGAACCAAAAAGTGTCCCAAATTAAACATTGGATTCCTGCGATTAATCTCTTCTTCTTTTCTAAATAATGCTTGCATGACTGCTCGAATGCTTTAGCTGATGGCAATTTACCTGGAGTGCATTCTGAAATAAAATTAGATAGATAAAGAGTATCATTAATTAATTCAATCAAATTACTGATTGCTGATCTACATATTGAAGTTGCCCTTTCTGCTTTCATGAATTTGGATTTCCATTCTAGGAAAGAATCTCCTTGTGTGATTCTAGAATTCGAGGCAGATTTGCAGCTTGACCTTCACTAGTTTCTTGCCAAGCAAGAAACTTTGTTAATGTCTCATCATCTTGCTCCAAATTCAGCCTTGAGTCAACTGATTTGTCAATCATTGATGACGAAATTTCATAGAGGGGCTCAGCAAGAGAAATATTATGACATAGCAAATTTAATTGTTTAATCAATGCCTTATTGATTTGGAGAGCTTCGGATCTGAACTCTGCTGGATGAGGAAAACTTTTGAACTTTTCTATTTGTTGTGATAGTTGAGTGATTTGCTCATCTTTCATTTTGTTCAATTGTTCATTCATTGACTTCATCTTGGCCAATTCTAAGGAGAGTTATTTTTGTTTCCGTACTGCACTTTGGTCTATCCTCTACTTCTCCTTGAGCAATTGCTCATTTAGCTGGTTATTTGATTGCTCTTGCGCTGCTAACTGCTGTTCTAACTGCTCTATTCTCTGTTGCCTTTCAGATACCTGTGCTTCCAGTGGAACAATTTTCTGATCTTTTTCTTTGAGTAAATTGCTAACTTCTGATGCTTTATCCATAGTAGCTACCGAGTATCTCGCGGCATATTGGGAGAGTTTTGTAAGGTCTTCAGAAGGATTAATTTCTTCTCTCCATACCACATTAGCCATCTCTGTTTGTGCAGGTAAAAGAGAAGATTGATCAAATTTTCTCTTTTTCCTTTGTCTTTTTACTATAGCCTTATGCTTAGGGCTATAGAAGATGTCTAAAGGTGGTATTTCTTCTACATGTAGGATGATTTCATTAGATGGATTTTCAGGAATTATCTCCATATCTTTCTGAGTGATGGGTGGGCTGTTGGTTCCTTTAGTTGGAACCGTATTAGTTGTTTTTTTGTGACCAGTTGTCACTTCAGGGATGTTGCATCCCTGTAAGGTCTCAGTATTACTTATAATGGAATCAAACTGTTGCCATTCTTTAAGGAGCTTGGGATCAATCTGAGTATCTGTATCCATGAGTTGGCTATATTTTCCCTACACCTGTTCCCATTGTTGTTCCTGTTCTTGTTGTTTTCCTTGTTCGGAGATCTTTTCCACATCAGAAGTTTTATCAGTAACTATTTGTACTACTTGACCAGATTACTGGAATGTAAGAGTTGCGACTAAGAGGTCTAAAGGCATAGTTTGCAACCTCTATTCTCTAAGCCTATTAAACACTTCTATTCCTTCATCTTGATATTTGATTCTAGCCAATGATTTAACCTGAAATAGAGATTCGATTGAGGAAAATAGATCATCGAATTCGTCCTTTTCATGATCAAACTTTGCAAGTTTGGCTTGTTCAAGAACATTATAGGCAACATTTCTTGGTTCATATTGTCTGTTGAGAATTGTTGCAAGATTCAACATTTGCATTTTTTCGCCTCCTTTTCTGAATGTTTGTAATCATGAAGAGTGAAAACACCGCATCTTAAAGGGAATGTAGGCCATGCTTGTTTCTTGGAATTTCTAAAGGTTTTGGATGTCCCATCTACTATTATTTGATAAGCCAATTCCCGAGCTAACAGTTTATCGGGCACATATAGAGGAAGGACATGGGGTTTTGTAAGGCTACCAAAAAGCCTTATATAAGTGAATGTTTCTTCCCCAAACCAACTGCCGACTGCTGTCAAATCTGTTTATGCTTCCAGGGATACCCTGGGAGTAGGCTTATAAAAAATGGAGTAATAAATAGGCACAATAAAACTGTTGCAGATTTTATACAGATGGTTTTTGTAATTAGCCTTCCATAACTGATCATGATAGATATGGATTGGTTTAGGGTCTGTGGGGGTCCATCTCCACCCGAGCAATGGAAATTCAGAATTGAAACAAATAGTATCCATAATGAATGCACTGTAATAGAATGGGGGAATAGTCATTAGTTTGATATGCATTTGCTATGTATTGTAGGATTGCTATGGCTAGCTTGTCAGATAAAATATTGGCCCAATCTATCACATAGCCATTGATTGTTGCCTCTATCAGAGGGATCATTTTTATAGTGAACTTAGCAGAGTCATGTATTCCCCACATTCTACACATCATATCTCCGACATAATAGTAAGGAGAAGCCAATGAGTCTACATAGTACTTACCTGATGATTCGTGCTTGTGCTTCTCGGGAAAATGTCTCCACTGCGTAATCGGGGTTGATTCTGACTTGTTTTCTTTTACAAACACTTCAAGGAAGGTTTTTTTGCACTACTTTTTAGGCTCAGGTAAGTGATACATTTTCCTTAGATCATCCGGCTGAAATGAGCCAAATACCCTCCCTTCATTTGTGGAAAAGGTTATGTTTGTAACTGGAATTTTTTCCACCACCCATCTCATGATGTCAGTATATGGGAGGACTTTAGCTCGTGCGGCTATTCTGTGAAGAAAGGAGCATGCCAACTCTTTAAGAGTTCCTCCAGACTTATCGGTTGAATCAACCGTGGCCTCTTTTGATAGTTCTTCGGGCTCTTCAACTTCAATTAGATTATAGATACTTTCCCAACTAGTGTTTCCTAGTCCAAGACATGTTGTGTCTGATATTAATCCCTTTTTGCTTGTTTTGGTATATTTGGCTGGCTGAGCTGCTGCTACAGGAGCTACTGCTACAGATTTCTTTGATTTCTTTCCCATTTTGCTTCAGATTTCTATTTTCAGTGGAATTCTGCACAAGCGATTGAAAAACCATGATATAAAGAAATGCTGCAACAGACCAATATGATAATGAAAAAGAGTTATGTTGATCAGTAGGTGGTAATGGAATATAGTTAAAGATTGTTGCGAGTGAAATCTAAAGAAAATATCTACACTTAACTGCTTCATTGAATAGCCATTTAACCTGTCAATCGTGGTAAAGATGGTTTTAAATGCCCATCATGCTGCTTATATGCCGAATGATTAATTGAAGCATGCCTTAGATTTGTTTGATGGATGATCATTCATAAATCGCAAATCGGCGATCGGGAACATCAAGGGAAAGGCTTTAACACTCGCTTTAAATATCTTCGATCTCTAAAACGTGATACAATGCATGCAAACCAATTTAAATATATCTTCAAGATGTGTGCCTAATTAATATATCATAATCAAGAATGGACTCGGGCTTTATTATTTTGTCAAGGTGATTTCGCTGATTTCCGATTGCGATATGCTTTATCGCATCGAAGGATTTGAGTTTGCCTTCGTTTATGTATTAGCTTGTTGTTGTCATTCTTGATTTGTCGATTGGGATGTGCTTTATTGCATCAGAGGATTTAAGGGGCTTCATTATATTGTTCTTGGCATTTGGCTTCTCTGATCTCTGATTACGTTTCCCTTTTCAGATCGGAGAGAATGGATGTGGCTTTTCGTATGTTTCCTTTGTTATTACGATATGCGATCTTCCAATCGCTTTATCGCAATAACGAAGAGTTTCTATAATATTTTAAAGTCAAAATTTTATTTCTGTTCAAAAGGCTTTTCAAATGATTCGTTTACCTAAAGCCTTCTAATAAGGGTTTTTCTTATGATGGGTTAATACCAATTTTAATTATGGACACAAAAATCTTATTAAAGGGACCCATTCCTTATTTAAATTTTATGTAAAGATTTTTTAAGAAATGGGGGGTTGTTGTTTAGCACAACAATTGGCGATTCAATGGGAGAAACAGTTATCTCTGAGAAAGTAATATAAGACTTTAACTTTCTTAATCTAAAAATCTTAATTGATAGAGAAAATCTAATATAACTAGATAATCATAGATTCTAAATGTAATGATAACTATTTTTGCTATTTCTTTCTCTTCTTAAATTTAAATACATTCTAAGTTTTAAATAAACCTTAATTGGTTGATAATGATAAAACAAAAGACTTTTCCAACTTAGCTTTTATAATGACTCCTTTTTCATAGATAGAGCCTCTGCTGCCAACAAACATCTATAGTCTCAGCAGGGTTACCTTTTAACCATTTGATCATTCATTGTTCCATCCATTTCAGAGTATAATTAAAAAGAATGAATCCAAAAGATCCGTTTCCATATTTTTTGTATTGCATTTTTCTTTTTCTTCTTATTTTGTAAGATAAAAAGCCATTGTCCTGGTTTGGTGGCCAGCTGTTGACAATACCATTCACTGGTTGTAATTTAACTGAACAAGCTGGCTCGTGATGAGACCCCTTGTCTTATAATTATAAGCCATTACCCTATTTTGGTATGCAGTGTTGGTAATGTCAGTTGAACTATTCCCCTATGATCATGGTAAGCAGGCTTATAATAAGACCCCTTATCTTTTATATCAAATGTATTTTAGAATTACACTCTAAGTAATTATAAACTTTGGTGGATGGGATGAACAATTTTCTCCTTAAGAGAATATGGATGACAGGATGAGAGTTGAAGATGCTAAGGTTGAATCAGTCTCTGTGATGCACGAGCATCTAGCTAACAGGGCAAAGACAAAAGTGAAGGGATATCGTTTCTAAAGAGGACAGAGCAATTAATTCATTGAGTGGAAAACATACTTGTTTTTTCTTTCCCTTTCTTTCCTTTTATTAAGTTACTTAAAGATTACTATAATAAGTTGTAATTAGGAGCAGTAATAACTAGTTAGAGTCATTGTTTTCAAACAATTAAGCTACTGTTGTAAAAAGCATAAAGCATGAAAAGAAAATGTAATAGACAACCAGACAAAGTTTCGTATGAGGAATAACTGATGTAACCAATTGAACAAACTAACAGCAGTTAGGACGGTTTGTAAACAGTGCTATTAAAAAGTGAGAAAAATCACAATAGAGGGGTTCGGATTGAGAAAGAAATATAGAAAGAAAAAATACGATTTTCTATGCACATATATGCCTACAGCGTCCTAATCATTTATGAAATACTTTGTACTGAATTACTATGTAAATATTATCAATGCATGGTCACAGATCTTAAATCAAAAAGGGCAGATATTCGAATTCAGAGATAGTCAAATTCGGAGGAGGAGTAACGACGCCCATCTACAGGCGACTCCAACAGAATAACCAGATACACAACAAAGAAATCATTTATATAATTCCTATATACGAAATCAAAATTTTCCATTCCAGTGAAGAGAACAACCACTGTAAATCCAGGTATGCGAATTTAAAAACATAACCAAATTCAATTCGAGAGTTGAGTTCATATACAGTCATCAAAATTATTGTTCATTTACATTCAGTGCAAAAGCTTAAGAACGAACCCAGTTCATGGACTTGGGGACCGTAACAATTACACACATAAACCAAACCCCATAAATCCCCAAACTCATTCCTACGACCCGACAACAGCATTACACGACAAAGGAACTAAGCGCAGATAGTGGCTCGAGGCCAACAACAACATCAACCCACACGCGGCAAGCCTCAGGGCAAGCAAACCATAAGTAAACAGAATGACACTACCCGGATTTCATTTGGGATAGCTGAGTGTCCAAGCGCTGAAACCCTCGGTCGCTCTACCTGTAAGGGAAACCGACAAACGAGATTTAATTGCAGTGGAAACAAAATGCAAGGGATAAATTTTTTTTTGAATGAGCAAATACTATACAGGGGTTTTGTTTACCTGACAAAAAAGCCGTGACAACCATAACCTCGGATTGTCTTCCTGCTCACAAGGAGCTGAAGACGTTAGAACCAAATAGAAAAACATGTGTAAATATCTAGCATAGAAGGGGAGCTTACCAGGTAAGTTGGCGGAGGAATTGACGGAGAACGCCACCGTAATTTTACCGACACCGTGCATGAATTGAACCAATGCTGAAGAACGAGACCAAGACCCATATAATCATCAACCAACCCACAGATGCAACAAATAGTGATAACCCAGGTGACAAATTGAGTAAAGAACACACAGAGGCAGAGACCCATTAAAGCCGACATTAGATACATAGTAACAGTCTAGATTCAAGCAGAGAAACAAACCTTACCAGGGTTTCGACAGTTCACCAGACGAACGAAATACTCCCAAGACAAATCCTGAACCAATGGAGCTGTGAAGACCACCGAGAGCATGCAGCTCGAAGAACTCGGAGCAAAAAAACCCCGAACAAGCTAAAGGAACCCACATTGAAACTGTGTAGACTACCAGGAGCTCATAGCTCAGAGAACTAGGCAAAGAAGCCTCAAACAAATACAGAAGCATCACAGTGAAATCGCAAGGGTCGCCGAGAGCTCACAGAGTGAATGACCGGGAGAAAACACAATAACCAAATGAGCGTGAGGGTGGCAAACCCTATACCAAGGTGGGGTTTTAGAATTCCAAGAAGGGATAGATGTCCACCTATTACATAACCAACGTACCACTACCGTAAAGCCTTTTAATTAAACATAGATTGAAAATCAAATTGCCGCATATCCGAAATCCTGTGATTAATAATATTAATTGACAGTACAACACCAAGTGGGGAGTATCGACAGTGGGACCACGTGGGCTGGTCCCATCAAGTGGTATCAGAGCAAGAAGTTGAGAAAAAAAAAAGGAGATGGACGTTCAAATACGATGACGTGGAAGAGGTGTGCGCAGAGTAGCAGGCGAGGGCTTGAGGGAAGAGTTGAGAGTCCTTACTGCTCGCTTGGAAGCAGTAGAGGCTGGAAGAAGAAGAGACCCAGAACTTGGGGATGATAGTGAGGAAGAAACAATAACTATTACGGACGAATCGGAGGAAGAAGCCCTGGAGTTGAGACTGTTGAGATCAGTACTGTTAGCTAGCAGCAAACCCAAACCTGAGATCCCTAACTATGATGGCAGTCTATCTGCAGACGTTCTGCTGGATTGGGTAACTAAGTTAGATAAGTATTTTGAAAACAAAGAGATCAGTGAGGAAGAAAGAGTTAGATTTGTTTCAACCAAGTTAAAAGGACACGCTGCTTTATGGTGGGATAGTGTCCAAGCGGACAGGAAGAGGATGAACAAGCTACCAATAAGGAAATGGCCAAGAATGGTGGCAAAACTGAAGGGCAGATTTTTGCCTGAAGACTATCAGGTCGAACTTTATCGACGAGTGCAGAATTTAAGGCAGAAAGGTATGACCGTAAAGGAATACACAAAGGAGTTTTATCGTGTAAACTTGCGGGCTGGTTATACTGATGATACTCCAGAGAAGATAATGAGATACGCGAATGGCTTGAGGCTGGAAATACTGGATGAGATCAGTATTCTCTCCCCACAAAATATAGAAGAAGCCTTTCAGAGTGTTGTAAAGGCTGAAGAAAAAATTAACAGGAAACAGAATAATAGGAGGGGACGAGGAAATGGCAGAGGACGAGGACAGTCCTACGACAGAGGGAGAACTGCTACTAACAGTGAAGAAGGCAACAACTCCAGAACTTCAGGGACAACAAAGAAGGGAGACAACATCAAAGGAGGTCAGCCATATTAGCGGGGAAGAGGAAATGGTTGCGGAAGAGGGACTAATTTCGAGTGCTACACGTGCCATAAGTGGGGGCACAGATCCTTCAAATGCCCGGAAGCCGAGCATGCTGACCAAAGGGGAGCATTTGTTGTGCAGCCTGAGGAAGCTGAAGCACAGCCCCGGGAGGTAGAAAATTTGGCAGAAACAGGAGAGGCTTTAGTTTTGAACAAGCGTTGTTGAAGCCAGCCAAGGAGATGGCTGAACAGATCCAACGGAAGGCACTGTTACATACAATTTGCAAATCACATGGGAAGTGTTGTAAATTAATCATAGACAGTGGAAGTACGGATAATTTAGTTGCCACCGAGATGGTGGAAAAAATGGGATTGAAGCGACTTAAGCATCCCACACCTTACAAGGTGTCGTGGCTACAGAAAGGCCACCAACTATTAGTTGATGAACAATGCGAGGTTGAACTTCATATTGGAAAGTACCAAGAGAAAGTTGTCTGCGATATTATGCCAATGGACGTATGCCATATATTGCTAGGGAGACCGTGGCAGTATGACCGAAAGGTGACACACGATGGAAAGACGAATTGTTACAAATTTGTGAAAAATGGAGTCAATCATACGCTTGTACCCATCCAAGAGGAGGATCCAGTAGAATCAAGTGGAACAAAAGGATTGTTGATAGGAGGAAAACAGTTTGTTAAGAAGATTAAGGAAAACGAAGTGAATTATGTGATTGTAAGAAGGACAAGAACAGTGGCGGCTCCGGACCTTAAAGGTAGCTCCTTTTCCATTTGATGTGGTGGCTCTGATTGGAAATAATGGGACGAGTTTCCCAATAATTTGAAAATGGGATGGATAAGTGGTGGGTTTCTAATATTTAATGATAATGGACAATAATTTAATCTACGAAGTAAAATTATAAACAACTAATCTATCCCGGGGAATTTCTACTTTAGTGTAAATTTTGATGATCTTTATCTACAAACAGGCATATAGATGACTCTATTAGTAAATAAGGACATTTATTTATATGATAATCACTTTGTTCAAATAGTTGAACACAATAATTATTAAAACATTATCACACTCTTTTTCATATACCATTGACATAAATATGATTGAAAGAATAACACTCCTTAAACATTCAATAGTGATAAGCACAAGGGCTGGTGTTAAAATACACACACACACACACACACACACACACACACACACACATATATCCAATGATAGCAAGATTAAAAAAAATGCCGACTCACATTAAAGAATGAAGCGAGAGCATAGATAATAGTACCATATGTTACTTGGATCACTCCCGATATCAATCGCATTCAAATTCCTTCTTCCAACTTAGAAACACTTCCACAATAAAGCAATAGTGCACATATCATCAAAGCTTTCTTTGTTAAAATTCAGAATACTGGCCCAGTCTTTATAAAAATATATCAGAGGTACAATAGTTTAATTCACTGATTTGAGTTTATACAAAAATTGAGGACCCTTTCCAAATGCATGAAAGGGTCTCTAAATACTATCTAAGCTAACTAATTATGAAATAAAAATGCTACTAAGTGTTATAACTAAATCATGAAAATCTCCTCAAAATAGGCCTGTTTGCAGTTGGCAGCATAATTCACTTTTTCAGATGATCTTCCTTTTTCTTGAGCTGGTAGATAGCAAGCATTGGTTGCAATTCTGGAGGGTGACTCAGACAAGAATGAAGCTGAGCTGAATATGTGGCATCGTGAATTTCGGGAATCATGTAACTGATTGCATCGGTTAAACATTTGAGCGTTTCCCTTTGACTGTATCCCAAGTTAAACTTTGGATGCCAACGATTAATCTTCCATTCTTCTCCAATTCTTGATTGCATGTTTGTTCCAATGCTTTGACTGATGGCAATTTACCTGGAGTGCGTTGTGAAATCATGTTAAACAGATGAAGAGTATTATTGATTAACTCAATTAAATTACTGGTTGATAATCTGCATCTTGAGGTTTCTCTTTCTGCTTTCATCAATTGTGACTGCCATTCTAGGAAAAGGATTTCTTTATGTGACTCTAGAATTTTAGGCAGATTCATAGCTTTCCCTTCACTGGTTTCTTGCCAAGCAAGAAAGTCGGTTAAAGTCTCATCTACCTATTCCAAATCCTGCCTAGCTTCGACTGATTTGTCAATTATTGATGAAGTAATTTCACAGAGGGGCTCAACCTAGGAAATATTATGACATAACAACTTTAGCTGTGTAATCAATGCTTTATTAATCTAGAGAGCTTTAGACCTGAAATATGCTGGTTGAGGAAGACCATTGAATTTTTCTACCCATTGAGATAATTGAGCAATTTGCTCATCTTTTGTCTTACTCATCTGTTCATTCATTGTCTTCAGCTTGGCTAATGCTGCGGATAATTCTTTTTGTTTCTGCGTTGCGCTCTGATATATCCTCTATTTTTCTTTGGTCAATTGTTCATTTAGTTGATTGTTTATTTGTTGCTGTTCTGCTAGCTGTTGTACTAATTGTTCTATTCTTTGTTGTCTCTCGGATACTTGTGACTATAAAGAAACAATTATTTGGTCCTTTTCCTTGATTAAATTGCTTACTTCTGATGCTTTATCCATAGTAGCTGCCGAGTAAGCTCTGGCGTACTGAGAAAGTTTTGTGAGGTCTTCGGAAGGATTGAATTCTTCTTTCCATACCACATTAGCCATCTCTGTTTGTAAAGGTAAAAGGGAAGATTAATCAAGTCTTCTCCTTTTCCTTTGTCTTTTCACTACAGCGCTATGTTTGGAACTTTAAAGGACATCTAATGGTGGTATGTCTTCTATCTGCAAAATAATTTGATCAGATGGATCCTTAGGAATTATTTCTACATCTTTGTTGGTGGGTAGGCCGTTGGTTCCTTCAATTGGAACTGTAGTTGTCGCTGTCTCTTGACCGACAGTTACTTTAGGTGTGCTAAAACCTTGTGAACCTTCAAGATTGCTTATAATGGAATCGAATTGTTGCCATTCTTGAAGGAGCTTGGGATCAATCTGAGTATCTATATTGGTGTGTTCACTGCCCTTGTCCTCTTCTTTTTACTGTTCTTTCTCCTGCTCTTTCTCCTGCTGTTTCTCCTGCTCTGGTTATTTTCCTTTTTTGGGAATCTTCTCTACAGCAGGAGGTTTATCTATAATTTTTCGTTCAGGTTCGCTTGACTGGGTTGTTGGGATTGTAGCTAATAAGTCCAGAGGTAGAGTTTGCAACCTCTGTTCTCTGAGCCTATTAAATTCTACGAGCCCTTCATCGTTATATCTCTTTTTAGCCAATGTTTGTACCTGGAATAATGATTATGTTGAAGAAAATAGGTCATCAAATTCATCTTTTTCATGTTCAAACTTTGTAAGTTTGGCTTGTTCAAGAACGGTATAGGCAACTTTCCTTGGATCGAATTGCCTGTTAGGAATGGTTGCAAGATTGAGCATGTTTATTTTTTCTGCCTCCTTTTCCGCATGCTTGTAATCATGTAGAGTGTAAACACCACATCTCAAAGGAAATGTAGGCCAATGCTCGAGCTAACAGCTTATCAGGTACATATAGAGGAAGGACATGAGGTCTTGCAAGATGACCAAAAACCCTTATATATGTGAACTTGTCTTCCCCGAACCAATTCCCTATAGCAGTCAAGTCAATCTATGCTTCCATGGAAACCTTTGGAGCAGGATTATCAAAAATGGCATAATAGATAGGTAACATGAAACCATTATAGATTTGGTACAAGTGGTCTTTATAGTGCACCTTCCATAACATTTGATGATAAATGTGGATTGGCTTAGGGCCTTGTGAAGTCCATCTCCACCCAAGTACAGGATATTCAGAATTAAAGCAAAGAGTATCCATAATATAAGCACTGTAATAAAACGGAGGAATAGTCCTAGTGGTTATACGAGTATTTGCTCTAAATTCAAGAATTGTAGTGGCTAATTTGTCAGATAGTATGTTTGCATAATCCATGATTTCACTATTAACTACCACTTCCATCAAAGGAACCATTTCAATAGTGAACTTTGCAGAATCATACGATCCCCAAATTCTACACATCTTTGCCCCAAAATAACAGTAAGGAGAACACAACGAATCTACAGAGTACTTACCTATTGATTCATGTTTGTGCCTTGCGGGATTCTATCTCCACTGCCTAATTGGGGCCGATTCTGTCTCGTTCTCCTCTGCTAGCTTTTCAAGAAAGGCTTTGTTGCATTTCTTTTTTGGTTCGGGCAAGTGATACATCTTCCTTAAGTCATCAGGTTGAAATGAGCCAAAAAGCCTTCCATCAATTGTGCAAAACATTATATTTAAAATTGGAATTTCTTCTACCACCCATCTTACTACATTAGTGTATGGAAGAATTTTCTCACGTGCTGCTATCCTGTGTAAATATGAATCAACTAAATCTTTAAGGGATGCTTTCGATTTTCTAGTTGAATCTGCAGTAGCTTCTCTTGGTACTTCCTCAGGCTCCTCTACTTCAATTAGATTGTAGATGTTTTTCCAACTTGTATTTCCAAGGCCGAGACATGTAGTGTCTGAGATTAAACCTTTTTTACTTGGTCCTGAATCGTTGGTTGATTGCATTGTTGCTGTAGGAGCCACTGTTGCTACAGGTTTCTTAGATTTCTTTCCCATTTGTTTCAAATTTGTTATTTCGGTGGAGTTCTGCACAAGGAATGAAACCAACGTGATACAGAGAATGGCTAGTATAACCCAGTACAAAAGAATTATTTCAATTTGCGTATAATAAAGGATTATAGTGAAATTGCCGCAGATAGAATCTAAAGGAAAATCTTTCCATAACTGTTTCATTAATTGGCCATTTAACTTGTCGATCATGGTAAAGAAGTTCATGAATACCCATTATATCGTTTATATGATGAATGACCCATTCAAGTGTGGCTTAGATTCTTTGACGGATAACCAGAGATAAATCGCAATCGGTGATCGGTAACGTGAACAGAAAGGCTTTAATAATAATCCAAAATATCATGAGATCACCAAAGGTGATACGCTGCATGCAAGCCTTTTAAATATGTTTCAAATCACGCGCCTTGATTTAATGCATCACAATCGGGGATGGGTTCGGGTCATATCTCTTATTCCATTGCAACATTGTTGATCGCCGATAACGATATGCCTTTTCGCATTGGAGGATTTGAATGTGTCATATTTTATGTATTGGGTTGTTACGGTCGACTGCCGATGGCAATACACTTTATCGCATCAGAGAAATGAGAGAGGCGTTTCTTTATGCTATATGCTTTGCCTTCTCTTGATATCCGATAGCGATTTTCTTTTCGAATCAGAGTGAGTCAATGAGTCTTTTATATATGTTTTCTTTATCATTGCGATATGTGATCTTGCGATTGTTTTATCGCAATAACAAAGAACTTTATAATTATTTAAAGACCTATTTTATTTCTATTCAAAAGGTTTATTTAACATATATCATTTCCATTGGACCTTTTGATGAGGTTTTTCTAATGATGAGTTAACACCAATTTATTCACACATCTAAGTTTAAAAGGGATCCATTTCATATTATGAGTTTTAAGTAAAAATTCAATGAAATGGGGGGTTGTTGTAGAGCACAACAATAGTAAAGTAAATTACTATATCTTCAAAGTAGGGTATTTCTCTTTGGTTTTGTGCTTGAAGATAAAGAGTAATTTTCAATTTTTTCACACAATTAAGGATGTAGTACTCTTGAATTGATAGTTGACTAGCAACTTTACTGATTAAGATGGGTATTTGAGGTAAAGGGCCCTTTGGTTTGGTGCTTGAAGAAGGTAAAGAATAATTTTATAATTTTCCACACAACTAAGGTATTACTCTTGAAAACTAAGGTATTATCCTTGAATTGATAGTTGATTAGCAACTTTACTAATTCACTTTTATGGTTAGTTGGGGTAAAGGCCTTTTTAGAAGACGTTTTTTTTGGGCTTTTAGGAGTCAACAATGGTCATCATAACTAATGTAGGGAAGAAATTATAGATCAATTTATATATTTATTTTAATTTTTTCATAATTATTAAAGAGTAAATAAGGTATAAATATATTTATAGGTGGTGTTATTGTCATTTCTTTTTTGAAATGTTAAATTAGTTGTTAATCTAATATTGAGGAAGACAATTTAATTGTTTTACTATTCTCCATAATGTATTCTTCTCTTTGCAGGTATTCTTCATAATGTATTTGACTTAGTTGTAAGTATTTGAATTTAATTCCTTGTGAATGTGATCAAAGGATATAAACTTGAATGTTCTAATCAACTCCATAACTCTAATCATCTATTGATCCAATAAATAAATGTTCAAGGAATTATAACCTTTGAACCAATTTATAATAACCTTTGAACCAATTTATAATAACCTTTGAATCTCGTGTCACTTGTAAGTTCATATTGTTGAAGTGACACAATTAAAATGACTAATTTGTATTATTGTAGCACTTTTTAAATAGTTGTATTTTTGTTCCTAAACTAAATTAGTTATTCATGTTAGTCATTTTTAGTTGTATTACTTATTATCTAGTGATATATTTTAACCTTAGACTAAATTAGTCATTTATGCTAGTTGTTTTTAGTTGGGTCGCTTAATATTGCTCATTTTTTGTAGTATTTCACTTGGAAAAGTTGTAGTGGCTAACTTTTCTAGTCACTTGGCCACTAATTTCATCATTTTATACTACTGGAAGAAGAGATAGATAAAGAGAGAGAGAGAGTGAGAGGTAGAGAGAGGGAAGAAGATAGAGACAAAGAGAGTGAGCGAGAGGTTAAGAGGGAGAGTGATGGGAAAGAAAGGGAGAGAAAGAGTGATGGAAATAGGGAAAAGGAGGAAGAATAGATAGAGAGACACATACACAAATGTAAATAGAAATAAATATATAAAGAGTGGTGATCTGAATTGGATCCTAAAAACACTCTCTAAGTTTTCATAACACTGTAAAATTCATGATAAAGTTTCAAAGACTTGCAAAGGTCAAGCTTATGAGGAATACCCTTGAAATAGTTGTAATTGTGAGCATCGTGGAGCAACGAGGAACCTCAGTCAAGAACGCAGACCATTGGCCCATGGTAACACGCGCTGCCAAGAAATAACGAAATGGGAGGTCTTTTGGAAAAATGGGGGAGCTTTTTGATATGCGATTAGCGACAAGTTGCTAATTGCATATCGTCGGGAAAACCCCTCAGAGAAGGAAGAGCCCTGAGTGACCGAAACTAGAAAGTCAAAACTGTACGGAATTCGTTGATTCTGCCAGAGGCGGGTACCACACGAAAACTGATAGGATATCAGATGGGCTTCGAGCGGTAAGCGGTTTCAACCGATTCCCACCCGATGCCACACACTGGGTGCCACATGTCCGGTGGAAGAGAGAGAAAACCGTTCACATCGGACGGGTAAACGTCATGCAACTTACCCGCCCAATATGGACAGAGACCGTAGGATCTGGAGGCTTCGGATCGATGGCGGACATGTAATCTGATGGATGATCAGATTCAACTGGGTAAACAGGCCAATTTGTATAAAGTTTGAAGTTCGGCATGAGCAATGAGTTGGTAGGGAATCATGTTTGTGGGAAATATGAGAGTTAAATGGAAATAACGACTGTTCAAACATTTCTAAGAGAACTAACACTCAGTTCATTATGAAACAAGTGGCCACCTCCCTGTGAAGCATTACATAATGATGATGACACAAAACAGGGGAATTCAAATAGATAGAGGCATAAGAACTAGAATGTCGGGAAGCAGAAATGAACTGTCGGAAAGAAAATTGGCTTTAAAGCCACAAATTGACAGAAGCAGCTAGAGAGCAGTGAGAAAAGTGAGTAAGAAAGCTAAGAGCAGAGAATAGAGAAAGTAAGTCTAGCTAAATTGCAGAGAAAAATGCAGCATCGAGACAGAGCCAGAGAGAGTCAGAGAGTCTGTGTACTCTAGAGAAGGCTTGAGAGGTTCAAGCGAACTCCTCTATATATGCCTATCATGTACGAGTCTCAGATCGGGCTCATACTACTGTGACCAGTAGAGGTCAAGTTCCAGTGAGAGTTTGTGTACTTCAGTCCTACTGATTCATATCTGTTGAGTGAGACTCAAATTGAGCTCATTGTTGTAAAAATTATGCTTTGGAAACATAATAGAGAGGCCCCCACTAAAGGCTATACCAATAGACATAGCCCAGGAGTATTGGGTGAACTCCTTATTAAACTTGTTGTATTACATGTTTTCCTGTTGTGTTTTCCCGAACTGCTTGAACATCTATGTATTTTGCAATCTTATTGATCCGTTACATAAAGTAACATAGGCACATCTATGCACATGAGTCTGTAATACCTTTAATTCTTTGTCCTAGATAAATTCCAGATCAAATGGTATCAGAGCACTAGGTTACTAAGGTTAGACAAGCTTGTCCTATATTTTGTTGTTGAATGCTAACTAGATCAAAGCTTAAATTAGGAGAAGAAGAATTGGTTGAAGCTAACCCTGAAATTGGAAGAGTCTATCCTAAGAGGAAAATTTCAAAAGAAAGTCCCTTGGAATCAGACTCCTAGTTCATGGATGGTTTCATGACCATGAAAGCCATGGTAGGGAAAATGTATAGAGAATTTGAGAAAGGTAGAAAAGGAGATCCATCAAACTCCAAACAAGATAAAGGAGCAGAAGAATCTCTCATCCATGACCACTCTAAAGGCAAAGGGAAAGAAGAAAAACTTCCCACACCTCTTAGTAGTCCATAAAACAAAAAGAAAACATCTTTGATTAAATTAGATGTTAAATTTGATTTGTCGATATATGATGGAGAGTTGAATGTAGAAAAGCTGGATAATTGGATTAGAGAGATTGATGTTTATTGCAAAGTGCAGAGCATCGATTCAGACAAGAGTAAGATTCGGCTGGCCAGCCTACGCCTTGGAGGCACTACTTTGGTATGGTGGGAAGACAGGACAGAAGCTGACATGAAGAAGCATGGTAAAATTCTTTCTGTCTAGAGTGAATTTGTTTTTGCAATTAAAAATCAATTCTATCCACTAGCCTATATGCAGCAAGCCATGATGAGTTGGAAAACTCTTCGCCAATTAAAATGGCAAAGTGTACAAGGCTACACTCAAGAATTCAAGAAAAGAGCTTTGATTCTAGGAATTTCCTTAGACTCACCTAAAACTTTGCTAAAGTATATAGGTGGTCTAAAAAACTACTTAAGGCACACTATTCTCATGTTTAATCCCAGTAGCATAGATGAGGTATCTGTTCAGGCTACACATCTAGAGGCTAGAGGCAAGAATGTGAACCCAAAAGTTGGGGGATCATCAAAGCCCACTACAAGTAAAAGCAAGGAAAAGAGAAAAAAAAAATGGAAAGAGAGGAAGGAAAATACTGTACAAAAGACCAAGTCTTCATGCACTCACTGTAAGAAGGACGAGAATGATGATGAACACTACTGGATCCTACATCCAGAGCTGAGACCCAAGAAGTTCGAGGGCAAAAAGAAGAATATTGTTGCAACTATTCAAAAGGATTTGGGGTCAGACTCAGGAGATGAAACAACAATCACAGCCACAGGCATAAAAGGTATAAATTCCAAAGCATCTATTAGTAATTCTACACAATCTACTGATAATGAAGAAATTGAGAGGAAAAGACATGAGCTTTTTCGTATTCAAGTTATTTCCAAGCATCAAAAGATTGATACTTTGTTTGATAGTGGCTCACAAGTAAATTTAATTTATGAAGCAATTGTAAAGAAGTTGGGATTATTAACCACACAATACAAAATCCATATCCATTAGATTGGTTATGTGATAAAGCATAGCTACAAGTGACTAGACAATGTAAACTTAGGTTTTCTTTTGAGTCATCATTTGTAGATGAGGTTGAGTTAGATATAGTTCCTTTGGATATATTTGAAATGGTTTTAGGAAGTCCTTACTTGTACGATAGGAAATCTATTTTCTATAGAGCTGAGGACAAGTATCAACTCGTTAAAGATGGAATCGAATATATTGTAAGAGCTCATAAACTCAAGAATAATTATACTCTCATAAACTCAGGGCAGTTGAAAAAAATTGTAAATTCATGCAAACAATTTTTACTAATGGTTGTAAAGGAAAAGAAACCTAATAAAACCAATGTATTTGAGGGTTGTGATGCTAAATAGCAAGCTGATTTATAAAAAGTTGTTTTAGAATATGGTATACTATTTTAAGAACTCAAAGGTCTGCCACCCAAAAAGGAAATAGTACATGATATTAATTTGCAGCAAGATGCTCCATTGCCTAACATCAGAATGTGCAGGTTGTCCGCTTTATAGAATGCAGAAATCAAGAAGCAGGTACAAGATCTACTCGAGAAGGGGTTCATCAAACCTAGCACATCACCATGTGGGTCTCTAATTGTCTTGGTGAGAAAGAAAGATGGCTCATGGAAAATGTGCATTGATTACGAAGCACTGAATAAGATAACAATAAAAAATTGTTATCCCCTTCCTCGCATAGATGATCTATTAGATCAGTTAAAGGAAGTTATTTATTTTTCCAACTTGGACTTGCATAGTAGCTATCATCAAGTCAGAGTTGCAAAGCAAGATGCATGGAAGACTACTTTCAAAACAAAGCACAGATTGTATAAGTGGTTGGTTATGCCTTTTGGCTTAACTAATGGTCATGCCACTTTCATGAGAGTAATGAATGATCTACTCAGACCTTTTCTTGATGATTTTGTCATTGTACATTTGGATGACATTCTTATATTCAGTAAAACATGGGAAGAACATTTAAAGCATGTCAAGTAGACTCTAGATGTTTTGAAGAAAGAAAATCTTTATGTTAAGCTCTCAAAATGTGAATTTGGCAAAACATCCTTGAATTATTTGGGTCATATTGTAGGGGGTGGTAAATTGAAGATAGATCCCTCTAAGGTTGCAGTCATTGTAAACTAGCCTAAACTCAAATTTGCTACAAAAGTTAGAAGCTTCTTAGGAGCAGCATAGTATTGGAGAAAGTTTATTTATAACTTTTCCTTAATTGCAGCTCCCTTACATGCTTTAACAGGATTGAACAAGGTGTTTTGGTGGGGAGGAAAACAGCAGAAAGCCTTTGACACCTTAAAAGAAAATATTAGTACAACACCAGTACTAGCACTGCCTGATCTTCAAAGACCATTTGAGATTGAAAGAGATGTCAGTGACTATGCCATGGGAGTAGTGTTGATGCAGCATGGTAAACCCATATGTTATCATTCTAAGACATTTAATTCTAGAGTAGTTAACTATCCCACATATGACAAAGAATTGTATGCATTAGTATAGAGTGTGAAAAATTGGAAACATTATTTAATGGGCAAAGAGACAGTTATACATACCGATCATCAACCACTTCAATATTTACACTCCCAAAATAAGTTGCAGCAATCAAGACATTATAGATGGATGGGTTTTCTACAACAGTTTCATCTAGTCATCATATATAAAAAGGTCATACACAATAAAGTTCTAGATATGTTATCCAGACCTATCATAAATGCATCTACTATACTTAAGCATAATTCAATATTGCATGCAAGCTACATTGAATAGTATGCTCAAGATATATATTTTAAATATGTATATGCAACTTTAAGTCGTGGAAAACAAGTAGAAGAATTGGATTATCATGTTAAGGACCAAATCTTGTATCATTTTGGAAAGTTATGCATTCCACAAACTGAGAGAGTAGAGATAATTCGAGAAGCACACACTTCTCTAGTATCAGGGCAATTTGGTGTAAGTAAAATAGTTGCACAGCTGCAAAGATTTTGTTATTGACCTAAAATGAATGAGATAGTGTCTAGATATGTAAGAGGGTGTACCATGTGTGTTAAAAGAAAGCCTAGCAATAGAAAACTAGGCTTGTACACTCCACTACCAGTTCCTTCTCATCCTTGGAAAGTGTTTCCATGGACTTCGTTGGGGGACTGCCTAAATCTAGGAAAGATCATGACTACTTATATGTTATTGTGGATAGGTTTAGAAAAATGTGTATTTTAATACCTTGTAGCAAACAGATTATAGTTGAACAAACCACATAATTTTTCTTTTAGCATATATGGGTTCATTTTTTATTACCCACTTCCATTATATCTGATCGAGATACCCGATTTGTTGGGAAATTTTGGTCAAGTTTGTGGGGATTGATGGATACTAGACTGAAAAAGAGCATAGCCTTTCATCCACAAATAGATGGCCAAATAAAAGTGGTCAACAGGATAGTGATCTTGTGGCTCAGAGGTTATTGCAGCAAGCATCCCAAGCTTTGGGATGAACATTTATGTTATGTGCAGCATGCTTACAACTGACCTAAACATTCTTCTACACAGAGATCTCCTTTTGAGACCTGTTTTGGTTTCACACCAAGGTCTCCCTTGGATTTTTTCTTTGGTAAAGACATAGTAGTTGATGGATATAGTGATGTGGACAAGGCAACCAAGTTCATCGAATAAATCCAAGAGATTCACCAGGTAGTACAGGAACAGCTGGAAAAGAGCCAAGCCAAGTATAAGGCAAGGCATGATAAGCATCGGATGGAGCATAGTTTCCAAGTTGGTGATCAAGTCTAGTTGTATATTAGCAAAGACAGAATGCAAGGTGAAGGTAAGAAGTTGAAGCCAATAAGGTATGGACCTTTCAAGATGCTTGAGAAAATTGGTGAGAATGCTTTTCGCCTTGATTTACCAGCTTACATGCACATCTACTCAGTTGTTAATGCAGACATCTTGAGACTATTTGAACCTTCATTGATTGAAGATCCCGAAGAGCAAAGTTAATTAACTTCTATTGATGATCTGTTGCCTAAATATCTTAATGAATTGCAGGAAGATACAGTTCTGGACCGAAAGGTGAGAACTATGCATAGAGGGGATGTTGAGTACCTCATGACTGGACTCAAAGGTTCGAAACCAATCAGTGAAAAATGGATATAAATTGAGCAAATGAGGAATCAATACCCTCACTTGATGGATTCTTAAAAACCAAGTTTTGGTGGTCCGAAAGCTTTTTTAGTGGGAAGGTCGTGATCTGAATTGGATCCTAAAAACACTCTCTAAGTTTTCATAACTCTGTAAAATTCATGTCAAAGTTTCAAAGACTTGCAAAGGTCAAGCTTATCAGGAATACCCTCAGAATAGTTGTAATTGTGAGCAGCGCGGAGCAACGAGGACCCTCAGTCAAGCGCGCAAACCATTGGCCCATGTTAAAACGTGCTGCCATGAAACAACGAAACGGGAGCTCTTTTGGAGAAATGGGGGAGGTTTCTTATTGTGATTATTGCATATCGTCAGGCAAACCCTTGAGAGAAGGAAAAGCCCCGAGTGACCGGAACTGGAAAGTCAAAACGATACAGAATTCGTTGATTCTGTTAGAGGCAGATCCCACATGAAAATTGGTAGGATATCAGAAGGGCTTCGAGCAGTAAGCAGTTTCAACCGAGTCTCACTCGATGCCACACACTAGGTGCCACACATCTGGTGAAAGAGGGAGAAAACCGCTCACATCGGACGGGGAAACGTCATGCAACTTACCCGCTTGATATGGACGAAGATTGTAGGATCTAGAGGCTACAGATCAACAACAGACATGTAATCCGATGGATGACCAGATTCAACGGGGTAAACAAGCCGAGTTGTATAAAGTTTGAAGTTCGGCATGAACGATGAGTTGGCAAGGGAATCATGTTCATGGGCAATCTAGGAGTTAAATAGAAATAATGACCGTTCAAACATTTCCAAGAGAACTGACACTCAGTTCATTATGAAATAGGTGGCCATCTCCCTGTGAAGCATTACACAATGATGATGACATAAAACAAGGGAATTCAAAAGGACAGAGGCAGAAGAACCAGAATGCCGGGAAGCAGAAACGAACTGTTAGAAAGCAAACTGGATTTAAAGCCACAAACTGACAGAAGCAGGTAGAGAGCAGTGAGAAAAGTGAGTAATAAAGCTAAGAGCAGAGAACAGAGAAAGTAAGTCGAGTTGACCTGCAGAGAAAAATGTAGCATCGAGACAGATCCAGAGAGAGTCAGAGATTCTGTGCACTCCAGAGAAGGCTTTAGAGGTTCAAGAGAACTCCTTTGTATATGCCTATCATGTATGAGTCTTAGATCGGGCTCATACTACTGTGACCAGTAGAGGTCAAGCTTCAGTAAGGAGAGTCTGTGTACTCCAGTCCTACTGATTCATATCTGTTGAGTGAGACTCAAATTGAGCTCATTGTTGTAAAAACCCTACTTTGGAAACATAATAGAGAGGCCCTCACTGAAGGCTGGACCAGGAGATGTAGCCCAAGAGCATTGGGTGAAATCCTTATTAAACTTGTTGTATTACATGTTTTCCTATTGTGTTTTCCCTAATTGCTTCAATGTCTATGTATTTCACAATCTTATCGATTCGTTGCATAAAGTAACATAGGCACATCCATGCACATGAGTCTGTAATACATTTAATTCTTTGTCCTAGATAAATTCTAGATCAAGTGGGTAGAGGAGAGAGAGAGGGAGAGAGAGTGGAATGAGATAGGGATAGAGAGGGAATAAGAGAGAGAGAGATGGAGATAGAGAATGGACATATATGGTGGGGGATAGAGATGGAAGAAGAGAAATACAAAGAGAGAGAGAGAGAGAGAGAGAGAGAGAGAGAGGGTTGAAAATGTGAAGTTGGGTTACACTTATGTGAGAATAGATTGCAAAAAAATCATGATTGCACATTTTCGGTCAAACTATTTAATTTTTCGGCTGAACTATTCAATTTTTCAGCCAAACTAGCTTTTTTTTTTTTAATGAGTGTTTAAATCTAACTTTCGGCTGAATGTTTGGCCATTAAAGCTAATGACAACATTGAATACTGTGCAACAAAATTTTGACAAAAAAAGAGGAAATCGAACCAATAGTGTTTTCTGATGAAAAGATTTTTTGGGCAAAAAAAAAATTCACCTAAAAATGGGATTATGTATATGTGGGACATGAGTCCCTAGCAAACTTTTTGCGCCGTATACAGTTCTTCCAAATTGTTTTTGCAGTTTGTCACTATTGAGTTGTAAGGAACATCTTGGCTACAGTCTGGCATTATTCGTTTTTGAGTTTTAAGTAGTTTTTTTTGAGTTGTTACAAGTGAAACTAATTTATTTTCGTTGTTCGCAGGTATGTTGATTTGTAGAACTATGAGGTGCTAGTTGTTGGGCACTGGAGGAGTTCTGTTGGAAATATGGCCACAACTTTCTTTTTTCCTCCGCTTGTTGTAGTGGTCTAGCAACGGTCTGGCACTGTTGAGTTCTTAGGAACATCTTGGCAGTAGTCTGACACATCTTAGCAATGGTTTGGCACTATTCATTAATTTTTGAGTTGTTACAAGTAGAATATATGTTTTTCACTGTTTCTAGGGACTTTGTTGGGCGCTGTATGAGTTCTTTTGGAAATATAGCCACAACTTTCCCTTTTTGTCTACATACCGACTTTGTATGTTATATTTTTTCCTAATGCATAGAATATATATAATTGGAATTTTGTTTTTGTTTTTGTTTTTAAAATTGAATTTTGTAATTTGTAGTAATTTTTATTTTTTATATTTAAATTTTAATCCGACTATTGAATTATTTTCTTTACATTGATAACAAGAATTGATTAGGATATATTGGAAAAGAAATAATACCATTGATTGGGATCATACCAATGCATGAAGAAGTCACTGTTGTTTCTAACAAAAACCAAGCTTCGATGTTTTCAAATTCCAATATATTAATATGCATTTTATATATTTTGTGATTAGAGTTGTAATCGATAGTTCTCATTAACTATTTTTCCATGGTGTGTTGTTAAAGTTTTCCTTTTAAAAATATTAAAGTTCCGGGAAACAAACTCTTTTAAGGAAATACTCTCATGACATTACAAATACATAAAACACTGGAAGCCTGTGTTGCAAGTTAAATCCAATTCATTTGATTGAGTTTTGATTATGTTATGACTTTAGCATGATCATGGTAATTCATCCAACCATTGATTTATTCAATATCTATATAGAAAATAGCTATCCAATCTTCTCACCAATAACATATTATCGTGTTCACATTATTATTGCATATAAATTTTTTTTGAAAATAAAACATTCTGCAACTCTTTCTTATTATTGCATGTGTTTAGATAATTTGTGAAATATAGGCCTATTAATAGATTTAATTTAGATTTGGAAGTTGTCTTCCCATTCCCATTGTAGTGGTAATATGACGTCTTAACATAAAAACACCCTAATCTCGGTAACTTTATCACCAACAATTTTCTTCAGATAGAGATCTAGTTACCTTGACAACTTTTAGTACTATATAACGAAATGCGTTTTACTATAAATTTTATAACAATGCAAAATATCATTTTTTTAAACTCCAAAATTTTAGTTTTTTAATGAAGGAACATCGATTTTGAAGGATCTTCCTTCTCACCATTTTGGAATCTTCATTCCATTAATATAATGTAGACGATAAACCCTAAAATGTGTGGTTTTAGTTTCAACACTATATTAAAATAATGAATCTTCATTCTATTAATACAATGTAGAAGATAAACCCTAAAATGTGTGGTTTTAGTTTCAACACTATATTAAATAATGGATTGAAGATTCTAAAAGGGTGGGAAAGAAGTTGTTTTGAAATCAAATGTTTAGTTAAAAAACTAATATTGAGGGGTTTTATTAATTGGTTCGATTGGTTGCATGGTTATTAAAAAAATAAATTTGAACTTTATAGTATTAAAAATTAGCAAGTTTAATCTCTCCAATTGAAACAAATAATCGAAAATAAACTTTCCAAAGGAAGTAAAATTGGATGCCTCCCTAGTAACGTTGGACTACTTTCTCATATGTCTTGATACAAGAATAAACCAAGCTCTAGGTTGGTAACAATCTCCTTGGTGATGTTTCATATTTGGAGAGAGAAAGTAAATATTCTCTTCTTCAATCTAAGGATCCTCCCTCAACCAAACCAAGAGCCTCTCCCCATTTTCCATGCTAATGATCTTCCCAGTACTTAGAATGCATTCCATGGTAGAATTTGTTTTTAGATACTTATTTTTCATCATTCCGCCATAAAGTTCTTGATCAAACTTTTTATGGCCAAGGAATTTACAAAAAATAAATAAATTATTCATTTTATAGAATTTTTCTTTACAATGATCAGAAAACCCATTTAACATGGTTTAAAATTCGACATTATGCATTGAAGTTTCCTATTATCCTAATCCAAGACAATCAGTGATTGTGTATGCACTCTACAATATTGCAACGAACAAAGTACTCCAAAGGAAAAGGGATGCACTTGGAAGGACAAAAAATAATGAAGCATATTATATCGAACATATATAAGTCTTAGGAATAGATAGGAACTATGGATCCCATGGCATTGTAGTCTTCACCAACTCTGAACTTGTGTGTAACAAGATGAAAGGCATGTGCCAGTAAAAAAGGATAAGTTAAAAAGACTGCATAGAGAAGCAAAACATATTGCTAGTCAGTTTCAATCATTTAGCCTAAGTCATTTTGAAAATGTTAATAGTATGCCTAGTGATCTATTGTATGGGGTGATTTGAAATCAATATTTATGTGTGAAAGATGAATTGGTATCAAGAACCACTGCATCAAAATTTATTGATGGACATTGTAAGATATCTCTGATATGTGTGTGTTTTTAAGTTATAAATGTGGTGTCTTTAATGACCATGTCATTCTTTTAATATTATACTAAATGTGCCCCCACTTTGTAATCACTACTTGGTGAATTATTGGGGTGACAAGTTTAATAAAATTTTGTATTTTATTCTCAAGATGTGCGCTTTAGCATTTATGCTTTTAATCTTAAGTATATTTGAATTGAACATTTAAATATTGAGTATTTACTTGTTGTTTATACACCAAATGATTCTAAAGAAACCCTTAAATAATTCCATTTATCTATCTTATTAATTTTTTGAATTATTTATCCTTTTAAATAGTAATTTTAAATATTTTTAAATGCATTAGGTAACTTGGTTTTTTTGAAAGATCATATATATATATATATATAATGTCTGCATCATTGCATAAGTAGTCACCCCCTAATTCTTTGAGGCGTAAATAGCATAGAGCATCAAATGAGTCTCAAGCATCGATGCGGGCATGAATTTCTATTCATATTAACAAAATTGGTTGCGGATTGAGGAGAGTATTAGATGAATCAGGTGAGGACCATTGTTCATTTCATCATCATCGTGATGTATATACCTTTATGTGCAAAATACTTAAATGATATTGGTAGAATTATATGTACATACATATTGAATAGATTTTTGTCAATTTATCTTTATTAATTTATAAATTCCATCATTTTTAGAATAGTATCTCACTAGGGCGAGGAGAGTATCAGATGAATAAATGGAGGACCATTGTTCACTATATCATCATTGTGGTATGTATATGTTTATGTTGAAACTTACTTAAATGATAAATTGGTAAATCATATGTACATATATATTGAATTCATTTTTGTCAATTTAACTTTATTAACTTATAATTTCAATCTCTTTTAGAAGAATCTCTCACTAGGTCAATGCGTGAGGGTGCTCAACCTTCTCCTGTAGGTGATCAAGCTCAATCAACTCACATACTTAGGTGTGATGGTGGTCGTGAATCTCAATCAGGTCATGTACCTCCATCTCATAAATTATGTAATTTAAATTTATTTATGTTAAAACAAATTTGTACGTAAATAAATTGTATGTACATATACATGTATGTTTATTTTGCATGTATATAATACATTGAAATGTTTTAATATTTATGTAATTATTGTATGTTTTAACCCTGTACATAAATTATCTACATATGAATTCTAAAACATAGAAAATAAACAATGTAAGAGCATAACACATAAAACACATATACAGAGATATTTTCCCATGGATCCCAAAACCGGGACTATCAGCTTAAATTTTCATTATGTTCCTTTCAATGTTACAATACATATTTATACATGCCAAAGCATCCAACACCATGAACCGAGAACCATCGCGTCCAAAACCATAGACCGAAAACCATCGCGTCCAAAACCATGTGCGAAAACCATGCACAAAACCATAGGTAGGTCCGCCCAACCTAATATAGGGTCGAAAATTTTTTTCCCTGAGCCACTGCCCTAGACCCCATAGAAGGGGGCTACCCACCCCCTTCAAACCCCCCAAACAGGGGGGGCTACTGCCCCCCTGTGAACCCCCACTGCACAATCAGTGCAATGAAAGTGGGGCTTCGCACCCCCTCTAATCCCCTGGTTAACTACGTCAGCTAGTCGTGGAAAGAATATAACACAACCCAACATTCTCCCACTTGTTGTTTTATTTCCACAGGGGGCCACATGAGAGCCTACTCATTTATCCAGCCATGCAATGCCCATTGTTTCTCTACACCAAGAGAACTTCTTAGAGCTCACAGATTTTGTCAATGCATCTGAAATATTCTTCAAAGTGTCCACCTTTACTAGCAACACCTTTTTGTCTTCTATCATATCCCTCACAAAGTGATACTGAACATCAATGTACTTTGTCTTTGAATGGTAAACAGGGTTCTTTTTCAAGAAAATTTCACTTTGGCTATCACAGTCTATCCTTATAGCTCCCTATACTAACCCCATGCTTGACATAATCTCTGCAACCAAACCGCTTCCTTGCTTGCATGAGTGGTTGTCATGTATTTTTCCTCTATAGTTGATAGTGCCACTACAAATTGTTTCTTAGTCCTCCAACTAACTACACCTCTAAATAGGTTAAACACATACCCACTTGTAGATCTTCTTTTATCCAAATCTCTAGCCTAGTTTGCATCAAAAAAGCCACGAATATCCAAAACTTTGTCCAATCCCGGTCTTCCTTGGTAGCACAAACCATAATCACTAGTGCCACACAAATACCTGAAAACCCACTTCACTACTGTCCAATGCTCCTTTCCTAGTTTTGACATAAACATGATCAATACTCCCACTACATGTGCAATGTCTAGTCTAGTACAGACCATTGCATACATGAGGCTACCGACTACACTTGCATATGGAACACGGGACATGTCCTCTTCCTCTTCTTGTGTCTTGGGACATTGTTTAGCAGATAACTTCACACCTACAGGAATAGGAACCTTCACCGATTTACTATCCTTCATATTAAACCTTTGCAGTATTCTCTCAACATACTTCCCCTGGTTTAATCAATTCGCCTGATCTCTTTTAATTTCCATGCCCAAAATATAGTTTGCAGCACCAAGATCTTTCATGTCAAATTTGGAGGACAATTGGGTCTTCAAATCTTGGATAATTTATTTGTCATTTCCAACTAACAAGACATCATCCACATACAAGACTAGATAAATAACATCGTTACTAATTAATTTAAAATACACACAGTGATCTGCTTTGCTTCTGGTGAAGCCAAGTCCCCATATAAATGTATCAAAATTCTGATACTACATCCTTGGTGACTGTTTTAACCCATACAAAGACTTATTTAACTTGCATATCAATTCTTTCTTACCCTTCACAGCAAAAACTTCAGGTTGCTTCATGTAGATCTTCTCTTCCATATCCCTGTGAAGAAATGCTCTCTTCACATCCATCTGTTCTACCTCAAAATCAAAAGAAGAAACAACAAATAGAAGTAATCTAATAGAAACTACCTTGGAAATAGGAGAAAAAATATCACCAAAATCAATTCTCGGCACCTAGGAATAACCTTTTGCTACCAACCAGGCTTTGTATTTCTCCAGCTTTCCTTCCGCATTTGTCTTCTTCTTGAACACCCATTTGCTGCCAATGGATTTCCTTCCATCCGGAAACTCCACCAGATCCCATGCCTATTTTTTGTGCAAAGATGTCATTTCATCAATCATGGCCTCTTTCCAGAGTTTTCCATCCTATGAATCTACTACTTCCTTCACTGTTCTAGGATCATCATCAGTAATATATAAAGAAAAAATTGAACAGAAAGTAGATGGACTATACCTTTCTGGTTGCTTCTTTCTCAAATTGATCTTCTCACACCTAGAGTTTGTGGCTTTTCATCTTCTGATTCCTCTTCTGCTATAGAGTTGGATTCTTCCTCTTTTAGCTCAAACTCTTTCTTCTCATTTTCCTTTGATGGGATTTCATGTTTAATAACATGTTTCACCTCTCTGAACATGTTATGAAACCAGCTCAAGAAAAGATAGAAAAGATAGATCAACGCCTTAGAATTCAACCTCTTCGAGGGGGCAACCTCCTTTACATTACATAAATGAACAATTCTTGGATGATACAAATGAAAATACCTCCTTTCT
>APFE031256628.1:390623-416780 GCA_000404065.3 Pinus taeda | reverse complement strand
CACCAGAATCAATCCCGTAGATCTCCCACTGAATAGGGTCTACCATAGGCCCAAGTGAAACCCCTCAGCAACAAAGGCGTCCCCTTGAAGCCAAAACAACTTTGATCCCAAATGTAGGTTTCAACCCCATACAAAAATTACCTACATACGAATTCTAAAACCCAAAACCAAGACTACCAACTTGATTTTTCATTATGTTCCTTTCAATGTTACAATACATATTTATACATGTTGAAGCATCCAATACCATGGACTGAAAAGCATCGCATCCAAAACCATGGACTGAAAACCATCGCGTCCAAAACCATGTGCGAAAACCATGCACAAAACCATAGGTAGGTCCGCCCAACCTAATATAGGGTCCAAACAATTTTTCCCTGGGGTGTTGCCTCAGAACCCATAGAGGGGGGCTACCCACCCCCCTCAAACCTCCCAGACAGGGGGGGCGGCCAACGCCCTTGTGACACCCCCACTGTGCAATCAACACAACGAAGGGGGGCCTCGGCCCCCCCTCTAACCCCTCAATTAACTACACAGGCTATTTGTGGAAAGAATATAACACAACCCAACAATTATATTGAGGTAGGGGGTGAAAATGTAGAAGAAAGTCAACATAGGTGAAGGATGGCTTTTCAAGAACTTAGAAGAGTATACGCCAATTACCACCTATCCATAAGATATTCTAGATGAGCTTCCTTGGGAGACAAATATCCAACAATGTATCTTACAAATGTGCACATCTTATTACTCAAAATTGAAAGATGATATTTGGACGTTGGATCTCCCTGCAAAGAGTTGGCAAAGATTATAAACAATTTTGCACTATACATTTCTTGATATTTAAAAGAACCTTAGGCCAACAACTTATGGATTTATATATATGATGAGTGTTGGAATTCATATATGAATCATGCAATTCACCCAATCTCACATTAGTTGTCAACTCAGGGCTCTACGATTATTTCAAGGCTATCATGCAAACTATATGCATACCATAATTTCCCTACTCAGTACTGAACATTTAACCACAAACTTAACAATGTGTAATAGCAAGCGATAACTGTAACAACAAATAAGAGTAACAACAATAATGATTGTAACAACAAAAAGAGTAGCAACAAAGTAGACTCATGGAAACACATTGATAAGCGTTCACATCAATAAATAAATTAATTGAAATAAACTTATGTACACATATATCCAACAACACCTAGTCAGGAGAGTGGGCCCAACTCCCTGATCAGGGTTGTGGTGACCCCGTAACTCTAATTATACAATTTATTAACACTAACATCTCCTAGAATTATAGTAGTTGTTTGCCTACAATTACATACTAGTTTATTAAGAGAAACATTATATAAAGATAGCAGTGCATTGATTCAGGTATTGGTCCACCCTTGTAGCTGATGTCTTGCGATATCGCTACGAGTTGGATGGTCACCATTGTGGAACCACGGTCTTGATCATAATTCCTCCAAATTTGCAAGAATAATCAAATTAGCAAGCCAATTAGGTGCAAATCCCTTATAACTATGCTTCATTGATTAATGATCGATTATGACATCACAAGAGGTATACTTGTGCGATTTATAATGTAAATAGATCAACAAAGGTGTAAAATGGATATAGGAAACAAGATAAAAAGGTGGGTAAAAACATGCAATTTCAGCCACCAACATCTCCCCACAACTATTCTTCCTGCAAGTCCTCATGCAGCCCGTCACCTATGCAGATCACGGTTGGAAGTGCGATGATCAGCATGAAGCTATGAGGGATCGTTTTTGGCAGACATTTCTGTCCCTGAAGGCTTATATCCATCTATCTATATGATATCCTTCCACCAATCCTCGCCTACCTCATAAGATTGAGTATATTAATCGTCTGGCATCCAAATAATGGGGAATTAGAACATCAAACCCATCCATCAGACCCCATGAAGCTGCATGCATGCAATATACTGAAGTACCCTATTTAGAGCTCAAGAAAAATTGGGGGCCCCAAAAGGTTCATGTATCCAGATCACTAATGATGATAACATTCACTATTTCTGGCAGTTGTCTTAGGCCTCCTCTTAACAAGTAAATATTTTTTTTGTGCATATGTCAATGCACCATTTCTGGGTTTCCATCATCTGTTCTTTTCGTCCCTCGATCGCTAAGAGGGTTTTGTGTCTATTTTAAATATTCACCGACTGACAATTCTCCATCTGAAGGACAAGTGGCCTGTTAGCTTGATTCTCTTCAAATGTGTCAAAGGCCTTCTTCCATTTAACCTGATTAACTATGTAGGAGTTAAAGGCTCTTAGTTTAATGTCTCTCACGTATGTTATTGGGTTAAATTATTGATCATTGCCCAAAAACTATTGGGGCGTCTCAAGATGCGGAGAAACTGCATTGAATCTTTTATCTCATGGTTGAGCTCTTGTCAGACACTTTCTAAACAAAAGAATAGATACTATTCATGGAGGAACAAAGCATAGATGTGGGAAGGGGGTTGACAAGCAATTGCCTACTGTGCTAGAGTAAACATTTCTTCCTTATCAGCCTTTAGAAGTTTCACCTACCCTTCCAGTTCCTTGATTTTCTTCTGCTACTTCTGCTGCTTTCATTTCTCTTTCTCCAATTTCTCCATGTAATAGTTAACTGCTTTTGCAACTTTCTCACGAACTCTCTTCACTCCTTCCTGGTGGGCTTCTAAAGGAATGGTATGTCGTTGAAGGCTAGCTGTTGTAGGTTGCTACTTCTGAATTTCTGCAATCATGAAAAACTTTCATGCCTTGATCATATGCAAAAATGACTCAGTATGTGTAGCTTCAGAGGTTGTGGGCCTGTCCATAGACTGTACTATTGCTGAGATGGTCTCAGCCCTAGGTTTCAAAAAATTCTTCTTATGCCTCCTCACTTTCCTTCGTAAGCATCGTACTAGCTTCCTTAGCTTGATAATTTCTGTTTTTAGCTGCATGTTTTCCTTGAATTGAGATTCGTACCTCTCTTTAAGAGGAGGTCTTCTTTATGAAAATTTCTCAATGAATTTTTGTTTGACAGTAACCTTCTTGACCAGTCTTACAGCTAGTGTGGGGTTTGGTGGATTGGCATCGACAAAATTTTCAACCAAATCTTGCTTTACCTTGACCCCCTATATTTTTTCCTTAACCCGGGGAATGGTCCCAATGTATTCTCCCTCGGGTCTCGAAATATCCATGTCTTCCCTTGGTGGTTTTGGAGTCATTGCAAGCCCTTGTGGGGTAGTGCCTTCGACACCCTTTTCTTGTGACTGCTCCACTTCCCGACCATTTTCTCCTTCGAGACTCAAACCCTTCAGACATTCCATTGGTGGCTCTGTAGCCACTGTAGGTCCTTGTGGGGTAGCGTCAACAACAACATCCTCCTCTAATGGCCATGTAGGGACAATATCGACCATAATATCTTTAGTTTTTTCTCTAGTCAACATTGTTTCTTGTGTGACAGTGGCGATTACCAGTCCCTCAATCTATGCAATTTTTTCACCATTCGACATTGGTTCTTGTGTAAAAGTGTCAACAATGGTGCCTTTAACCGCCCTGGAAAATTTTAAGATCGGGGAAGAGACTTATTCCTTCACCAGGCACCTAGGGGAATGAAACTTCCTTGCCCCTCTTGGTAAGGGTGCAAGAAGTGGAGAACGAAAAATACTTTCTTCAATGTCCATTCTCTCAGTGCCTGATGCCTCATGTCCTCCTTCCCTTGTGCTCACTGGCTCATCTATGCCCTCTTTTTCTACCTACGCTTCTTCCAGTTTGTCCTCCTTCTCAACAATCGACACTGGTTCTTGTGGAGTAGTGTCGATTGTGGTCCCAGCTTCCTTCAAGGGTTCCATAAATGCTTGAGTAGGTGATTTTAGTCTTTGTGTATCAGCACTACTTGCAACCTCATCCAAAGGTTCCTCAATTTCTTGAATGAGTGATGATGGTTCTTGTGTGTCAACACCACTTGCAATTTCATCCAAAGGTGGAAATTCTCTCCTCAAAGTGGTAGTCATTGTTGGTTCCCATGGAGAAGCATCGTCTACTACTTCTTCCTCCTCTACCATCAATTCTTCCTCATCCTCCCTTGTAGGCATCATAGCCATAAGTTCTTACTTGACTAGATCAGTGAATTGTGGCCAAGAATTTTCAAGACAGAGCATGCACCACTAATAATATGACCAGCCCGTGATTTATAAGGACCGCTAATGCTTGTCGAGACCAACGAGCGGATTGTGCCATCAGCTGAAGATTGTTCGATAGAAAATATGGCATGTCTAGAGAATGAATCCATGCATGTAGAAATCGAAGGCATGCAAGAATCTTAAAATGATACTTGAACAGAGTAGAAAATTGGCCTTCACAAGTATTGTACCTCATGAAAAAATATACAATGTCAGCCCATGGCTGCAGCAAATACTTTCGATCATACACCCTACCCTTCTGGACTACTATTTCACCAGCCTGTAAGAACATTTCTAGGAACTTTGGCAAAGGATATTTCCTTGAAAACCATTTCTTCCCTGCTTGCAGAAATTTGCTATTAGTTGAAATCACTTCCTTTGTGATGGTAATATCCAATCCATGCACTCTAGAATGATTTCCATCCAAATTCAACAGACATTCAACTATGATGGCTTCAAAAAATCCATGCAAACTTTCAAAATGCACATGCCATCTTGCATTTAAGAAGACCTGCCATACGTCTAGATTTCTCTAGACCTACACTATATTTTCTGGTCTGTACCTAATGACTTACCCACCCATTATGCAGTTTCTATGTAGCAACAATTGGAGTAATAGGAAGACCATTGAGGAGGAGTGTTGACATGTAAAATTGTAGTGAGAGGGTTGTGGTAGTAATGGGGTGCGGTGATAGTGAAAGTCAGAAAGATAATGGTAAAATATGGAAAAATCCATGGGAAATTATGGTAATAATGAGTGATGATTATGGTAATCGTTTCAAAAAACTAGAAAGGACCATCCATTAACACAATCGTACTTATTCAAGTTGCAATGCATATGCATAACCGTGAGAGGTATGGTGGGGATCGTGGAGTGTGCGTACTTGGCACATGGTTCAATAGTGATTCGACAATTCATTAGTCCATTTTAATTATGGAATTTTTGAATTTATTATAATACCCCCCCCCCCCACCCAAAGTAAAGGTATGTCCATTCACGGTCATATTGAGTCATGTAAAATGAATTGTCAATAAAATACACAAAGTCAATCGGGGACGTACCTACTAAATTACCTTGATAGAGTAACAACAGTGGAAGAGTAACAACATTGGAGGGAGTAAGAACACCGAAGGAGTAACAACATCGGGGGAGTAACAGTACCCGAGGAGTAACAACACCCGAGGAGTAACAACACCTCTTGAAAATTTAGTTGGAATCATGACAGAGTAACAAAACCAAAGGAGTAACAACCCCAGAGTACTTAGATGAAATTGTGACAGAGTAACAACATGGGAGGAGTAAAAACACTAGAGGAGTAACAAAACCAGAGGAGTAACATCACCAGAGTACTTAGATTGATTCTCCATCACCATGGAGTAACAACACTAGAGGAGTAACAACACCAATGAAGTACTTAGACGAAATTATCATGATCAGAGTATCAATACCAGTGAAATACTTAGACAAAATCACCATGATCAGAGTAACAACACCAGTGAAGTACTTAGAAGTAATCACCACGATTAGAGTAACAGCATTGGAGGAGTAACAACACCAGTGAAATACTTAGACAAATTTTCCATGATCATGGTAACAACACCAAAGGGGTAACAACACTAGTGAAGTACTTAAACAAAATTGTCATGATCAGAGTAAGAGCACTGGAGGAGTAACAACACCAATGAGATACCTGCAGGAAAAACAATGAGGAAGTAGTAATAGCATTTTATTATATTAGATATATAAATATATATTATTTTTTCTTTTTTAGATCATAGGTTCAAAGGAAGAGCTCTCTGCACTAATAATTTCAAAACTACAATTATCATAAAAATGTTTAATAAAGGAGTCTTTAGAAGCTAGACGATGCTATAGTCTAAGGTGATGTCAATTTACAAGAAAAAGAGTATGTTCCTTATCAATTTTTATAAGTCTAACAGTCTCATTATCAAACATTGTGTCAACCTCATAGGTCCCATCCAGCTAGAGAAAAATTTCCCTGTAAAATCCTTGAACTGGGAGTCATAGAGAAATGCCGAATCTCCCCTTTGTAACACATTTTTCTTGATAAATCTGCCGTGCCACAGATATCATGATCCAGGTGGATTTTTGTGGCCTCCCACCTATCCCACTTGGACCCCCACAACTATCTCTTTTAGTTTTCCAGTTTCCTTATTTGTAGCACAATTTACTATTTTTAGCAGTTTCTCGGGTCTTGAACTTTCAGAGCCGTTTTGAGGCCCTAAACGACATTTTTTTGGGAAAAATGGGAGGAACATGGGCCCATGGGATAATGTTTCTCTTCCAAAATTTTTATTCCTCAGATAGATATATCTAACGAGCTATTGTGCGCGTCGAATGGAGATCGTATGCCAAAGTTACGACCCTGGCAAGTTGATGTACCAATTTACCCAAACGAGACCCACAGTTTGGCGTTTCATCTCCTAGGGTTAGGTTTTTGGCTGTTTAGGGTTTTCCATTATGTCTCAACAATAAATAGGCCTTTGAGCCTCATTATAACAGTTTGGAGGCATGTAGCCACCACATCTCTTGTCATAGATAAGTTACCATCGCCTTAGCTGGTTTATTTCCATTTCTGTTTGTAAGCATATTTTAGTATTTTACATTAATGAAATGAAGCATTATTTCTGATGCATCTATGTAGTTATAGTTATTTTTGTACTTTACTGCATTCATCTATAAATATGAATTAGTGGTATCAGGGTGATCTATTCTTTCTCTGTTTTTCTTTGCATGTCCCCAACGAGGTCGGGATATAAGGAGTTAGGGCTTGAACTGGTTGAACCTTTGCAAAACCACCCCTGCAAATCCTGATGGCCTCCCATGGTGGATGAAAAGAAATATGAGGGGGCAGGAGATCCTATTAAAATCTTGCTTGAAGAAGCCCTATACCAACAAAGGAACACGATGATGGAAAACTTTGCCCAGATCCTTCAGTGGCTACCTAGGGGTGACACATCGGCTTCCAACAACTACTCTGGAAACACCACACCCTTTAAGATACAAGTTAATTTTGAAATCCTCATACTCGAGGGTCAGATAGATGCAGATGTCATAGATAAATGGTTAAATCTACTAGAGGGCTATTTTTCTATTCATGATTTATCTAGTCGGGAAAATATTATTTTCACTCTTCTCAAAGCAGCCCCCCACATCAAGGACTGGTGGGAAACCTACTGTGAGCAGAAGGATGAAATTATGGGCTTACTATTTTCAGCCACACCAACTTGGAATTCATTCCTAGATTCCATAAAGGAATAGTACTACCCTGTCAAAAGCTATGAGGACAAATACATAAAGTGGACCACACTGCGGCAAGGAAGGGACTAAGATGTGCCAGAGTTCACAAACATTTTTCATACCCTTCACACACAGTTGGGTATCAAGGATTCCGAGCTACATTTGGTACTTAAATACCGCGGCTACCTCCATAGATACATCTAGGATGAGATGGAGTTCCTGAACATCTCCTCGATTGGCACAACATACCGATACACTGTCAAGATCAAGCAAAAGTTTAAATAGAAGAAGCAAGACTTTGGATCTGCGAATCCAAAGCAAGGGAAAGGCTTCCCAAAATTGCAGAACCAAGGACAAATCCAAGATGAGGCAACCCAAGACAACTCGTCAAAGCCACAAGAAAAGAACAACACCATGAGGTCAAATAAGGACATAGGAAAGTGGTGTGAGTTCCATAAGAGCCCCACTCACAACAAAAGTGAGTGTAGGACCAAGCAGTCATTGGTGGTCAAGTTGAACGCTTCATAATCAGATGCATGTTCTGACCCTCAATCGGAACCTAACAAGGGGAATGGAAAAGGGAAGCAGATCATTGATGCAAATCCTAGTGCCATTGTTGCCACCGCCAAGATCCAGAAGAATGAGCCCAAAGATCCATAGGAGGGGGAGCATCTTTTCCACTCACAGATGTGGGTGAAGGGTTCATCGCTGCAATTCATTCTTGACAGTCAGGGAAAAAATAACCTCATTTCAGAAAAGGTCATGAAGCGGTTGGGCCTACTGACTACACCACACTTGCAACCATATAGTATTGGGTAGCTTCACCAAGGACGAGATATCCGAGTTTGCCAGCAGTGCCTCTTGCCCTACAACATCAAGCCCTTTACATATGAGGTATTGTGTGATGTTGCACCTCTTGATGTTTTTGATGTACTATTAGGCCAACCATACTTATGGAGGAAAGATGATGTGTATGAGTCAAGACCTCATGCTGTTATTATTTCTTTGGGTAATTCATTATACATGATACCTGAGGTAGCCGCACCTACCGCCACCTGTTTGATCACTGTTAAGAAATTCAGCAAGCTCATCTCCCAGACTAGGAAATTCATTTTCTATCTAGTTCACTCCCAAAGTAAGGGGAAGATCATTGCCACATCCATGACCCCTGTGAAGGGTTCCTCCATGCAACAGTAGCAACAGAGGGATACGGTCATCTTCTCCTCACCCACAGGGGCACCGTTGCACTATCAAGTCAAGCATTCATTCGATCTGACTCCTAGCGAACCTCTGCTGAACTGGTCAATATATCATTGCTCCATTCTATAAATTTTGAAGTACAAGTAGTGACATGATTAGTGTCAGGTACCACACAAGTTTCAAGTGGGTGACAAAGTTTGGTTACATCTGCAGAAAGAATGGCTTACCAGAACCCATCAGAAGCTTAGACCACTCCGATATGGTCCTTACACCAGTATCAGGGCTATGGGAAACAATGCTTTGGAGAATAGCATTCCCCCATTCCTTCGCTTATACCGAGTGTTCAATGTGGACTGCCCTTGACCAAGCTTCCCACCATTACTGGACACATTAGAGGTTGCAGAACAGCTCACGAGGGACCAAGTTCAACAAATGGAGGAACTCAACTCAATAGGGACCATTTCTTCCTAAGGGGGGAGGAATGATCTAGGTAGATGTTGGTGGAAACCTACCTATCCCACTTGGACCCCCACAATTGTCTCTTTCAGTTTTTTAGTTTCCTTAATTGTAGCACAATTTACTATTATTAGCAGTTTTTTGGGTCCTGAACTTCTGACGCTGTTTTTAGGCCCTAAATGCCATTTTTTGGGAAAAATGGGAGAAAATTGGGTCCATGGGCTAATGTTTCTCTTCCCAAAGTTATATTCCTCGGATAGATCTTTCTAACAAGCTATTGTGCGCATCAAACACAGATCGTATGCCAAAGTTACGACCTTGACAAGTTCATGTACCAATTTACCCAAACGGGGCCCACAATTTGGCGTTTCATCTCCTAGGGTTATATTTTTGGATGTTTAGGGTTTTCCATTATTTCTCAACAATAAATAGGACTTTAAGCCTCATTATAACATAGTTTAGAGGCATGTAGCTGCCACATCTTTTCTCATAGATAAGCCACCATCGACCTAGCTGGTTTATTTCCATTTCCGTTTGTAAGCATATTTTAGTATTTTATATTAATGAAATGAAGCATTATTTCTACTGCATCTCTTTATTTATGGTTATTTATGTACTTTATTGCATTCCTCTTTAAATCTGTATCATTGCATGAGTAACGGACACTATGATGGATAATCCTTCTCTGTTCTCTATAAGGTAGGTGTTGAGGCACTTTTCCTATAGAAAGATAGTTAGAAATATCTTCATACCACGGAGTGTGAGTAGAAATTGAAAAAAGATGTTCATCTGGAAGGTTATCCTCTACTTGGGTACCTTCATCATTAGTATCCATTCTAGATAGGAAATCTATAACCACATTGTATTTCTTTGGCTTATCCACAATGGTAATATCAAATTCTTGAATTAACAACAACCATCTTCTAATACGACTAGGGGTTATTGGTTTATTCATCATATACTTGATAGTTGTATGATAAGTGTGGATGAAAGTAGGATAACTTGTAATATAATGTCGAAACTTATTAATAGCATAAATAATAGCGAAAAATTATTTTTTAGTTACTATATAGTTTAGTTCAGGAGGAGTCAAGTTCTTACTGACATAATAGATTGCATACGGTTTCTTATCCTCCTATTGCCCCAAGACCACACCTATTGTTGTTTGAGAAGCATCTGTAGATATGTGAAATGGGAGATTCTAGTCAGGACCTCGTAATATTAGAGCTTTAAAAACAATTTCTTTGATTTATTTAAAGGTTGCTTCACATTCATCTATGCACACAAACTCTACATCTTTAGGTAACAATTGAAAAAGTGGGAACATTGTCTTAGATTTTTTTTCTATAAACTAACTATAATAGATAGCATAACTAATAAAGCTAAGTACCTGTGTGGGCATCTTAGGTGTAGGAAAATTCAATATCACTTCTACCTTATCAAGATCAGCCTGAATTCCTGCAGATGAAAGTAGGTGTCCCAACATTATTCCTTCCTCCGTCATCATATGAAATTTGACTGTACTAAGAGAAAAATGTGTTTGTAAACATATTTCAAGTACTTTCTCTAAGTTTTCGAGACCTTCTTGAAAAGAATCCCCATATCGAGTGAAGTCATCCATGTAAATTTCAACACTATCATTGATTAGATCAGAAAAAATTTCTATTATTTCCCTTTGAAAGGTAGTAGGTGCGTTATGGAGACAAAATGCGAGGACTTGGTAGGAAAATGTCCCCCAAGGGCATGTGAAGGTAGTTTTATCTTGATCCTGAGGAGCTATTTGTATCTAGTTGTATCTGTTGAATCCATCTAGAAAGGAGAAAAAATTCTTTCCAACTAATGTATCAAGGACCTAGTCAATAAAGGGTAGGGAAAATGATCTTTTGGAGTTTCTTTATTTAATTCCCTATAATACATGCAAATCTGCCACTTGCCATTCTTCTTAGGAACAATGAACACCAAGGAAACCCATTGATTTTCTGATATCAAATAAATGAAACCCACATCTAATAGCTTCTGTAATTCATCTCTGACAATGGTTTTTACAGTAGGGTTCATTCTTCTTTAATGTATATGTGATGAGTGCATAAATTAGCAAGGATGCCTTTCATATTTGTATACTCCCAAGAAAATGATCCTTTATGTTCCCAAAGTACCTTCAATAACTGTTCAGATTGGAAGGGAGAGCAGCCAGGATCAATATTCAATGTTTTCCCTGGTTCAATTTCTACATATATGTTGTCATAGGGTAAAATTACAAGAATATTTCCAACTTCTATTTCTACTTCCATATTTTCCTGAACGCTACAACTCATGACATATTCGAATAGCTAGTGGGTTGGGTTGGAAACAAAGTTGGGACTAGGGAGAAAGGTGTTAATGGCATCATCCTCCGTTTCATGCTTGAAAAAAAGAGCCTCCCTGATGGTAAGGATCAGTTTAACTTCTTGATTATCATATTCAGGCTCTTTCATAGGTAGATATTCTTGCATCAAGGTAAATCTTAGTTTATTTGACGAACTTGGTTTGGCAGGGGGGTAAACAATAAGATTCTTTGTAACTTCCTGTTACACAACATTTTTTCACTATCCCTATACTCCCTGTCTACAATCCCAGAGGACCTCTAAAGTGTACTTGACATGCTTTCCCATCATGAAGAAACTCCCAGTATGTCCTTCTTCATGAGTATAATAATTCCTCTTCACATCATTTCCCAAGAATCTTCATTCTATCCCAGTTTACAAGACTAATGCTACTAACTAGTTTTCTCCTCTTGTCGATTTACAGAGGTTAAAACTAACCCTCACACCAATCGGATTGACTAAGCCCCTTTCCAATCATGTCGATCCTCTTTTGGAAGGTTTTTAAATAAGGAGTTGAAGATTCCATGTCTAGAAGCTTCGTCACGGAAGTCTTGTTAATTTTTGGGCTAGATAGAGCCGAGGAAATCAGTTTGGGATCCTTTCCCTATTAGGATGGAACAACCTCAAGAGATAAGACCTTCTCCACTCATGAGAGGAACAATCTCCCATCCATTCAAGCTATATAACCCTCTCTGTTTCCCAAGAAAAAGCTAGTTGGATTTTTGGAGCAAGTGTGAATAACCAACAAGTCATTTATAGCTTATATATTTCTAGTGTGTGTTTGAGGGAGAATAGTGTTATTTTGGTTTGGTTTGAGACTAGAGGGAAATAGGCCTTAAACTTCCATTTCTTGGGGCTATCCATGAAGTGCTAGCAGAAGTGTGGGAACAAGCAATGTCAAGGCACCAGTTGTAATCTCTTTCTGATTTATATTAATGCAACTATCGATTGATTTCCTACATCAAGTGTTATTTTACATCTTTATGGCTTAATATTGCTTGACCTATTAAGTAGGCTGAATAAAATATTGCATGTTGTCACGTTTGTTGTTGTTGTTTTTTGCTTGTTTCAGGTATTCGAAGGAAGGAAATGAAAGATAGCTGGAGTGAGGAAGCTGGATCATCACCAAGTGAAATAGCATTATATGAGGTAGGTCCTCATAATTGATTCTAGCTTAAGGAGATATTCCATAGATTGTTTGTTTATGGCTAGACCACTCTCTCGGGCTAGAGGAATTTTTTGTGTCTGCACTAAATTTACCTGCACCACAAATTGGCGACCATATTGGGGAGTTAATCCTTCTGTTTGATTGATTTTTAATTTATGGTTTTGTGTGAACTTTTCTAGTATCACCATTTACCTTTAGTGTTCTCTGCTTTTCCTGGTTTACTGCTCTGAGCCTGAAATTTCAATGGCAATTCTAGTCTTAGCCTTTGATTTTTTTTCCTCGAATCCTTGGTCACCGTGTTTATTTTTCTAACAGTTGTGCCGATCAGCGCGAGTTTCTCAAAAACAGTCGCACTGACCCCCTTTTGGCGAATGTTGTCAATTAGACAGTCATGGTGATTCCTGTAGGTGAAGATCAGGGTTTACCCTAGATCATAGGCAGTGTGTCTTTCCCTTCTGATTTCTATCTCTCAGCTCATTTTGATTGTGTTCTCCCTCGCTTGAAAGCTCTTTTAGCTTAGCTTGTATGATTGGTTAATTTGCATTTCCTTCACTTGGGTTCTTGAATTCTTGGATGGTGTATAACCCTACGGCATCTAGGTCATCACCCATTCACTTGCTTGCATGCTCAGAAAGTCAAGTCCATAGTCAAATTTTCTCCTTGCATTTCATTTGATTAGTCCTTTCATTGATTCAATTTCCATTTGACAAGTTTGGAAAGTTTCATTTAGTGTTTGAGCATCTCTTTTCGGGCACAAATCACATTGCCCATCTTGTTTTTGGTTCAATATTTGCTTCATTATATTTTAAAATAATTCCCTTTTATGCTCGCTTCTGATTGATTGTATTGTGAATGTTTCATTGAAGTGTGAAGTGTTTGCAAAAGATTCATTCCATCATTTCATTGAAAAATACATAACTCTAGTTTGCTACATCAATATGTTATGTTAGTTAGCATCATTGAAGGCTAGAGTTGCATTGTCACTTGCATTACAAAATAAACGAATTCTCTTTATTAGTGAAAGGGCAACTTGAAGTGAATTTGATAGGAAAGATAGGAATTGGAAAGAGTTTTTCATCATTTTTTTTTAAAGACGAAATAGTCGAAAAATAATTTTGATTTCAACTTCTTGTTTTGGTGCACTTGAGTATGTTTTACTCTCATTAGTGTAGACATTTCATCGAATTGAAAGGGTCCTATCTCATTTACCTGCATATAGGTTTTTTCGAGTCACATCGATAAGACCTGAAAATCGAGACATAATTTCAAGATAAAATCTAAAATGTACTCAGTTAACTTAAGGAGCATTTGAAATCTAACGATCACATCTTAGAAGTTCTAGGCTAGAGATGTGTCCCAGTGTCTTAAAACCTAGCAGTTGTCATTCGCTTTGGCACTAGACAGCACTAGTACAGACTTATGCTCCCCGTACTGTCGATTATATAAAGGGAGACCCCACTAGGTTGCAATCCTTTATCCATAGGAAGTTGAGTCTGTCACCTTGTAAATGTGATAAATTGAACACATCATTTGGGGTGATTTCTTTCCCATACTTCTCTGTTCACCAGGACTTATTTTGTAGTTCATGGTTACCTGGTAATCCTCTTTACCTAGATCATCCTCAGTAGTCATTTTGATATTTTTGACTCCATAATATAAAATATCACTCGAGCACTCGTCCTTTCAAGCTTGTTTCAAACCAAAAGTGATAGAGTCACCTTTGCTTCTTTCTCGACTCTTAAAACATGAAAGATCACTAGTTTGTTTTTGCGTCTTAAAAAATTGTTTCCCACGATCTTATAACATCCTAGTTATTCTTTTTTAGACCACATCATGAGTATACCTTTAAATACATTTTAAAGCCCCTGAAAGCGATCTCTCTTTTGCTTATTTGAGACAAGATTATCATGGTTGAACCAACTGGTTCACCTAGTTCCTCTTCCTCTCCTCTCCCTGAAAGACTGTTTGAGGAGCCTTTTCCTAAATTGCCATAGTCACTTGATGACCAAGGTGTTGGGATTGGAATTATTCTAAGTATTCAATCTTTGTCATCTCATCCTCCCCCTTCAGATACTGGGTGACTTTCTGTCATTGGCCTAGAATCTCCGGATAACCCTATCCAGACTCCCGAGAGTTCATTGACTTCTGAAGGTCGGCTTGGACTGGTTCTTTATCCTCCAAATCCTTTGTTTAATCCTATTGTGATATCTCCATAGCATCTGTACAATCCATACAATCAGCCGGGTATTCCTTTGGAATTATCCCCTCGAACATCTTCAGTAGTTCATCATCATATTTTTTCACCCATGGAATGAGAAGGTGAAATCCCAATCTCCTCTCCAAGTCACTCGGAGGTTTCCACTCCCCGCATAGTTGGGGATAAGGAATATCCTTTCCTTCCTAAAGTTTTCCCTTACACGGGAAGCATTTTGACTAGTTTTCATCCTGAGTTACCATGTAATTACATGACTATAGCTTAGTTGGTTTCAGGCATGCCTACTGCCTCATCATTGTATCACAACCCTATTTGGGCATATGGCGCTATGCCTACAACAGGCCTATTCATTCAGAACCCAACCACCCAACAAATGGTGATGTCTACAGTCACCTTAGTCCCGGTGCGACCCACCATTCCAATTCTCTTATTTCGTCGGTCCACGTGACCCATCTGGCTCAACCAATGATCTCGAGTCATGTTGCTATCATTTCTTCAATCCCTCTAGTAAGTGGATAGGCTGTTCCACTACCTGGGAGGTAGAGTCCAAATGTTTCGATGATTTTTGGCACAACCAATGTGAGTGGCTCACAACCTCATATGGTTGGGATGAACCTGTTGGATACCTATATCAATAGGTTTCATATTTCATGATTGGATATCAAAGGTCCAAATATGCTCTGCTTTGATAAAGCAAAGATCCCATATTTCCTTAGGGAAACAATGTCTGTCTCAGTTTTCATAAGAACTCAATTTTGATGGATGGTCCAACAGTCTAATCTGGATCATGCCATGTTTTCAATTTCCATGTTGTAGAATAGAGAATGAAATCTGTCCAAACTGTTTAATCTTGGCAGATCAGTAGCTAGGTAGAGAAGCTAAGGTTCCCAACTGCCTAATCTGGGACCTTGGAAGGAATAAGGTTTGTATTAGATAGGGAATGAAAGCAAAAAGCCAATGAAAAGAAAATGCATTCAAAGGGTTTGCAAGTCCAAGTGCACCCTCCAAGAAGGAACAAAAAATGTTAGGAGAAATAGTTGGGTAGGTAGAGGGGGTTGCAGAAGTGGTGTCTCCTTCAAAATCAAAGTTGCTGAAGCATCTACAGGAAGAGCAGCACTCTGGAGCATGACTAACTCCCTTGTTTCTCTTTTGTATATCACTCATCACTAACTCCCTTTCCCCAAAGTTGCACAAAGCATAGAAATTCAAATGTTTTACCTTCTTATGGCTTTAAGAAGCCACATTTCTTGTGCAAAAATCTTTTCATTTTGATCTACTCCCAATTTCAAGTTATTTTCAAAGAAAACTTGGTTCAAACAGCCCTCATCCATATGTTCACTCTGTATTAACAACTAACTCTATTACTTAGCTCCCTATACCCCATTATCCCTAGTATTATAAACACCATGGTGTATAAACCCCACAATGCATAAATATCCCCTCCTTGGCACTATAGCCATAATGTTCTCTCCCTGGGACTTGAATTGACACCTGGTCAAGGTCAAGAACCCATGACTCACCTTTTTCCCCACCTCAAACCAGTTCCCTACCCAGAAGTTCCATTTCACCTTGGAAAACCTTGAAAAACATTGAAAAACCTTTAAAAGCCCATAAAAATGCTCAAAGGGGCGGAAAACATTGTAAAATCACCCTTCCCTGCTTTATCCTAAGGTCGGGGGTTATTCACCTTTTCATATTGCATAAGTCCTATTTGACCCCTTTTTTCCAAAGTTTCCGCCTTTGGAAATATTTATGCCCAAAACCTTATATAAAACCCGAAATGGCATTTTTCTAAAGTTGGCTGATTAAACACGTTTTGCAAACAAAAATCATTGTTTATTGCCCGACAGGACATAGCTATACACCGTGCAGATCACTTGTCCGATGACCCTCAGATGGAGCTGGACCCAAATCTACGGCAGATGATCATTTTGAGGCAATCCCGACGTCCGCACGTTAACCAAAGGAGGAGCTACCGTCCGTGCAGATTGGGCGCCCGATGACCGTTCGATCGCCCGCTTCCAGATCCACGGTCTATATCAATATCGGAAGGCCCTACCTGTCTGACAAATACCTTCCGATATCTGTCAGACGCTTGCGTCAGGCCAGCATCACGCCGGGACACGCGTCATTCCTTGATTGCATCGGAGCAACGTCTGACAATCCGTTCAACGTACAAGGCCCGCTCCGATATTGCGACACCTGTCCCGCCCACGCCTGCGCCCCGCTGCCGTGCACGTCACCGCCACATCCGCCCGCCTCATCCCTCATTCGTCCACCTGGCCGCCACCACATCGCCCCCGTGGACCTGTCATTGACCGCCACGTCACCTGGTGACGTCATGATGATGTCACCCAACCCGGGCCCCCTTGATGACGTCATACTGACGTCATCCATAAAGCGCACCAAAAAGGCCAAAAGGCCATATTTTCGCCAATTTTCACCATTTTTCCATATTTTTCGGAAATTTCCTGTTAAGCTCTCTGCATGTAATTTACGACGCCTGCGCCACCAGTCAACCTGCAACCACCTGCAACCATTTTCAAAGCACCCAGCGCACAAACCCAGCTACATTCTTCGGTCCAGACCACTGTTTACTAGGTATTTCGGCCTCGTCCTCCTGTGAACTGGTTTTTCTTAAATTGCTTGTAAAAATCACCATGAAAGCCATTAAGTCATAAAATTCACCGATAAACCAACTGTGTTCTACTCTATCCGACCATTTGAAAGTAAAACACAGCGTCGGAGACCTCGAATTGACTGCAAAACCTGTTAAAAAACCTGCCCTGTTTGCGCAACCGTGAACTCCTTCATAGCTCCGAAACTAACAAGGGAGGTCTTTCTGCTGCTGAAAACCCTTCTCAAAAAGCCCAGCATTGCTATCCTTAACTGTATACCAACCCTGTTAAACCTGGTTCCCATTAATTTCGCTGTTTCAAGCGGCATTTCAGAGAATTATTTGTATAAAACATGGAGACACCTGATGTCCTTAATGTCACTCCTCTGAATGCTCCTCAGAGAGAGCTAGACTGGCAGGAGTTGGCAGACCTGGATTATCAGATCTCAGAAGACTCCAGGGAAGGATGCACCCCTCATCTTTGCCTGCTAAGTGAGTTCAGGGCCAAGCACAGAGAGGGAACAGATATCCTAGGCATCTGGGAATCTGCCCTGCCAACTTTTAAAATGCCTCTAGTTAGACAATTCCCTGATCTCATTTATCTATGTGCCAGTTGCTATGAGCCATCACAGAGAGCTGTAGTCAATCCCAAGGGTGAAGTTGTATTCTATACCACCCCCCAGGCCATCAGAGATATGGTTCAGTTCAAAACTGACAAGAAAATGGTTCCTTTGTCCCTGCTGGACTTAATCAACAAAGGGACCAAAACACTCACAGAGGTAGAGATCCTGAGGTTTAATCAGCTATTTGTTAGCAAACCAGACAGAGTGCACCATCCTCCTATCTTTGATGGATACCTTAATCAACTTGGATTAGACCTGGCCCATATGGTAAGCTCAATTCTGGGATATAAATCAATGGAGTTTTTAGAGGAAACTGTGCTAGTTATGATGTTAATGTTTACCCCTCAGAAGGCCCCCATCTGCTATAACTATGCCACATACATCTCGGACAAAATACATGAGCAGTTCCTGCACTTACCTAGAGAGAGGGTGTTCAGATACACCTCATATATCTATCATCTTATTCTGTATCACCAATATGAAAAATTCTCTTTTGAGATTAAGAGAACCGATGCAGCAGGAAACCCAAGATCGGTTGTATATTGGAGCTCAATCTTCCATCGCCATTCCTACTCACCCTATACATATTGTGAGTTTATAGATCTGTTCATTCATCCTGCCCTATCTCTACTTATGACAGAACCTCCTCTAAGACTCACTGAGGAAATGAAGAGGATACTGCAACTATCCACTGCTTACAGCATAGGGGACTGGTATTTCTACCAGCATCATACAGTGATTAGGATATATGGGTGTGAGCTGCGCCCTTTCAGGCTACCCAAGTATGTGCCTATGAGGCTCTTTGCCTTAGAGTATTTCAGACAATTCGCTTATGTTGATCTGATCCATTTTTCAGGAAGGGGCAAGAAGGCACAACTTAAAGTTAAAAACCAGCTCGGGCATTTGGTTTTAAACAAAAGAGAAGGATGGAACGAGGCAGAGAGAATGTTGCATGGCCTGGGCCTAACACAAAGCTTCCTTTGGAAACCATATGACCCCAATGGCTTTATATCCAAGAGGAGACTCAAATACAAACTCTCCAGTTATGAGCATAATAACATGCTCCTCATAACAAGACATGCAAATCAGCCAAAATGGCATAAAAATACCTTGATAGAGCCTCTGACCCAAGAAGAGCTAAATGACAGGGCTAGAAGATATTTATTGAAGATGGCTGACTTGGAATGTCCTTCTCAGGTGCCTACCCTACCGAGTTCTCACACAATAGCACCAGCTTCCTCATCTGCAACACAAGAAGGGGCAGCACAAACTTCAAAGCAGGGGCAGGACAAAGGTAAAGGCAAGGTAATGGAAGAAACAGAGGGCCAGCAGGAGCAACAGCAAGAGGGCCAACAGGGCCAGCAGGAGCAACAGCAGCAAAATCAACAAGAAACTGATCAACAGGATCAGGAACAGCAAAAAAGAGAAGGCCAGGTAGCCACCCAAGATAAAACAACCAGCATGGCGCCTCCTAGACAAGATTCTAGGATCGACTCTTCAGTCCTCCAAACCCCTCTAAGGGAGGACATCAGCAGGAAAAGGGAGAGGGATACCCCTCTCACAGAAGGTCCAGAAAAAAGGCAGAGGCTCAATCCATTTTCAGAAGAAGAAATGCAGAGCCTTGAGACCTCTGCCAGCTCATTACAGCAAGAGCAAGACAGGATAGCACTTGGGGAGGTCAGCTCCTCAGGACATGGAAAGAGTGTAGCTGCAAGCATAAAGGACCAGTTCAGGGATGCTAAGAGGAGGAGTGAGCCACTCAAAATCAAGCTCTACAATCATTTGTTGAACATGGCCCCTCCAAATCAACAAAGACTAATGGCTGCTTTTGATGCGCAAGAAAACAAGCTAATAATGAGCCATTTTGCCCCTACAGTGCAGCATCCTCAAACACCTGCTGATTATATAAGGACAAACTTAGATGTCCTTGCAAAAGACATCCACCCCATGGACCAAATCGAGCTCCATAAGCAAACGGGTGAGATGGTCTATGCCACCCTGGCAGACAAGACCTTGGTGAATTATAGGCTGCAAAACAGTTTGAATAACACAGCAGCACAGCTTGAGTTGGAGAGGGCATCCTCTCAAGCCAAGGACAACAGAATCAAGGCACTAGAAGAAATTCATCATAGAGTTTGGGCATGATCCCAATGATGTTAAGGCCATACAGGAGGTCCTTAAACTAAGGGATGCAGATGTAGCTGCAATTAAGAAGAAGATGAAGATCCCACCAACTATACATCCGCAAACAGATGAAGTAGCCCAACAAACAAGAGATAAGGATATCACTGCACTGCTGATGAACTTGTATAAGGAACTGGTGGACACCCAGCAAAAGCTGCAGGATACAGAGACTACCCTGGAAGCAACTATACAGAGGGGAGAACAAGGGCAGTCCTCCAAACCACCCACAGAGAAAATAAACCTGGAGGAAACCCCTAAAGACCCTCCAAAGCAACAGACAGCGGAAACAGAGCCAGCTACAACAGTTCCAGCCACCACAGCACCACTAACAGAGCAGCCCGAGAGCCTGGATATGCAAAAACTGAGGCAAGAACTTCAGGTGCTAGAGGCTCAAATGACAGAGCTCAATAAGGCCAAGGAAAGCTTAGCAAAGATAGAGGAAAAATATGATAAGTCTAAGAAAAATGTGGCTAAGAGAGAGAGGGAAGTAAAAGCCCTAAAAAAGACAGTTGCAGAGATGGAAAAGCAGCTCAATTTTGAAAAAGTAACAGCAGAAGTCAAGCAAGTGATTTGGACTGCCATTGGACAATCAATTACTAACCAATGGGAGTACATTGATGCTATATATGAGCAGATAGGACTCATTGGCAGGGCAAAGAAATAACTATACAGAGCAAGAAACGCCCTTGGCAACATGGCAGACCTTGCCCCCAAGATGATTAAAGTCTTAAATTACAGAACTGGTGCTCAGCTGATAAGAATGGGAATTGCTAATAGAACTGAAACTATTTCCCTAATCAAAAGAACCACAACAATGAGTAACCTAATTCAGACACTGGACAGGAAAATCCATGATATACAGGCAGATATATATAAGTTCTAGAATAGGTTCGCAGCCCTGCAGGACAAAGGGCTTCCCAGCTTGGAAGAATCAGGGAATCTGCTCTCACATGAGAAATACATCAAAAGATTGAGCACTTTTGCAGCAATTCAAATTGCTGATACACCTGGGTCATCTTCAGCAGGCCCACTAACAGGACAGGCTCTTTTTAATAAGTTAGATAATTTGTTTTTTATCAAAAATGAAGTAGCACATTTATTTGATGAGCCTCCTCATTTCTATAAGTATACAGAAGCTGATGAGACCTTAGGGTCAATTTTGAGGCATCAGCTTCCCCCTGCAGACATATGGCAGGACTTAATAAAGCTACTTTTAAATCAAAGTTGAAGAATTAAATCTTTTACAGCAACACAGTCCATATTGCATCTACAGGAGGACAAAGCCATGACAGCAAGCATAAAGACACTGAGCCAACTCAGCACAGGTACTCGGCATCAATAGCAGCATCAGCAGGTACAGGTGGCAGGGCCAAGAAGATACAAAAGATCAAAGTGACAGAGCACTTCAGTTCATATTTATGATAAAGCCGCGCAATTAACTCCGCAGTGCCCAAAGGTCAAAAATTCGTCCTGACAGCAGTTAAAGGCTTTTAAGAGACATTTATGGTTGTATTAAACTCTCATCTGCTCTCCTGTACAAATGTAAGAGATATTTTCCCTCTCAGATGACTCCATTCCTGAGATATTTTTGTATGTAAACCTCTATATATTCCCCCTCGCGTTTGTTTTAGAGGGGTTGGACTCCGGATGTAAGAAATTCTCCTGATATCTTCTCTGTTATTCTCATATTGTAACACTCTCAGGAAGTTAATACAAAAGACAGTGGGATTTCTTCAAAGATGTGTTGTCTCTTGATCTCTTGATGGTGTGTGGCTCGAAGTTGCAGGATTCCTGTGCATTACATGGCTCAATAAGTTTTTCTCATGGCTCTTTATTTCACCTGTGTTTCCTGTTATTCCATGTATCTCTCATGTTTGCTATATGTGTGAAACTCTAGGTAGTAAGGAAAAAGAATAGTCTCAGGACTTAGTCATTGACTACCCTGAGCTCAATCAAAACTATCTTATATGTTTTCTTCTGATAAGGTATTTAAAGCGTAATTCTTAAATGCTACCTTTAATACTTCATCATCACAGTGCATCGTTGTTTTAGGAATTCAAGCAATTGCTCCTAGATAACAAGCCTCTGTCATAGTATACAGTTTAGTAAAGAAATCTTAACTGCTCTTTGCTGATTGTTTTCATCTCACTCTCATTATTCACAGTCTGTTTCATGGAATGCACACAGGCCCTATAGCTTTTCCCCTCACCAAGATCAAGACCTCAAGAGAAAACTCTCCCAGACCCCATTGCCCAATGGATTAACTGTTCCTGCTCATATACTTTAAAGAAATCAGAAGCATCCTCCCAACCAAACATACAAACAACCAAAAAACACATCTCATAACTAGCCTAAAACCTTCACTGAAAGCAGTGACAAAACCTTATAGAGAGAGCCCTCTCTGACTGCAGCTAGGCTAGAAGCTGTAGCCCAAAGATTGGTTAGTGGTTACCCCGGCCGTATCCTCTTGGGAGTCAAAGAGGACAACCTGGGTGATAACAGAACCAACCCTCTTCGGGTGCCATGTCAAATCTTGCTGGTCCTGCTGGATCAAGTAATGTCTAGTAAAACTAGCCTAATGTTGGTATGTCTGGGTCAAGTCATGTCCAATACCAACTACCCAACGTTGGTCTGTTTGGGTCAAGTCATTTCCAGTACCAACAACCTAATATGGCTCAAGGTTAGTACCAACCTCCTTATGTTCCATAGGGTTCACAAGCGATGGCTAATCGATCAGACATCCCTCAGCTTGGACCATATGTCTAGTCTGGTCCATCCACTGCGCCTAGTGGGTATGACTAGATATAGTTTAGGAGCTTTCAATCTATCATTCCAAGAACTATTCAAGCACCTTTGTAGCAGCAACAACAACTCCTGCAGCAACAAGGGAAACCTTCACTGCAGCAAGGGCCATCCATGTAGTAGCAAGGCCAGATCATGCCACAGCAAGAAAAACTGCAACAACCGCAGGGACAACCCTCGCAATAGTTGCAGGAAACCATGTAGTTGCAAATGTAGTATGCACCGTAATGATCCCAGCCTATGCCTTCGCAAGGTCAACATCTACAGCCACAGGGAAAAACTTTACAGCCAAAAGTTCAACCCTTGCAACCACAAGGTCAACCCGGGCAGCAGCAACCCTTATACTCATATCACCAGTGTCAACCCTTGTAAAGGCAAGGCTAGGGACAAGTCCTGTAGCAGAAGGTACAAAATCCTTATGTCCAAGGGCAACAGGTTCAACCTCCTTTTGTCCAAGGACAACAAGTCCAAAATCCTTATGTCCAAGGACAGCAAGTGCAGAATCCTTACGTCTAATGGAAGTAGGTCCAATACCCATTTGTCTAGGGGTAGCAGGTTCAAAACCCCTATGCTCTGGGACATCATGTGCAAAATTGATGCGGAAGCATCCTGCTCAAAAAAACCATTGCATTTTAGTAACCATAGGGTCTTGTGTTTCAAGGGACCTAATTCCCTAAAGAGTGATTAATTAGTTATTTTCCTATGTTTTTATGAGGGTTGTATAATAGTGAGGATATTATCATGATATCTTCTTGTTAAGAGAGATTTCAGGAATAGTGTGTGAGTTAGAGGAACTAGGATTTAGTTCATGATTTTGTGGATTAGAGAGGATCCTTAGAGATGAGGAAGATATTTTAGGATTTTGTTGATAAGGTTATGGATCTAAAATAGGAATTGGTTGTAGAATCCTTTTGTACAAATGTAATCCTAAAAGGCATAGTCAGGGGTTAGCTGGTTAGTCAGTCAAGTCGAGAGTTAGATAGGTTGGATTGTGATCCTATGACATTGAAACGAGAAAGGCCAACTGAATGTAAATCAGGCCAGAGAGACAGAGACTCTCATTATGTAATCATTTGTTTATATTTATATAATAATATATATATATATATAATATATATACAGAGAATTGATTCCTAAGGTGTGTAAGCTTGTGGATTGGATAAATTGAATGATAAATTGTGGGTGAATTAGAGTTTCTACATAGTATATGTATGTAGGTCGAGTTCGGGTAGATCACAAAGAAGAAGTGAGGATGAAGAATCGTTGTTTGATCATTGAATCTGATCAAAGGATCCAAGTGAAGTTCAAGAGTGACAGTGACTAAAGAATACACAGAGTTAAGCTTAGGAGAGAGTTTTGTGGCAGAACAATGAAAGACCAGAACCTTGAAGAAAACTAAAACTGTAGAAGAACATTAAGAAACGATGTAAAAAAAAATTAAATAGAAGGACAAAAAAAGGAATTAAATGTGCACAGGAGCCGCCAGGTCATTTAGATCGATGGATATTAATGGTAGAAGAAGAATAGTAGAGGAATAGATCTGGATTTTCAGATCAACAGATCTGTTAGATCGACGATGATCAACAATTGTGGGGGATAGGAGAGTACATGAAGTCTCTCAAAACTGTAGATTTGTTGACCTAGTGTATCCAACAGATATCAGGTCATAAAGTGATCAAACTTTAATCTCAAAACTAGACCCGAACATTTATAGATCAAGGATTTATAATCCTTATCGGCTCCGTAAGGGCAGTTAAACGTCGCGCATGATCCCCATCCAATATCGCAACTAACCAGTGGATCAAAAGTGCCTTGATCAAATGGTGGAGGATTGGTGATTAGTTGGTTGATCGGGGAAGCCATCAACCATCAGATTGGAAGGTGAGATCAACGGCGGAGATTGGAGCCAATAAGACTTGGGCCTAAGAGGACCTGAGAAGTTTATCAATGTGCGTTAAGTAATTTGAGTTCTGGTGGATGAATGGGTTAAGTTGTGATACGATGTGACAACTGTTGATCTGGTGGGGTGAAATCAATTGTGGAGGCTGAACACAATGAGAGAGCATTGATAAATGTGCAAAGGCCTAGGAAAGGTGAAAGGGTAAGGATAAGTGTGGTTTATGTTATATTTCTATTATAGTAGAATTATAATAGAAATAAAGCGGAATTAATGAATTAAAAGGTTAAGTCAAGTTTAACCAAGTCTGGGACCATGGTGTGGTTAACGTTGAGTTAATCTGAGACTAGAGTTAAGAGGGTATGGTTAATATGTGCGAGACTAAGGATTAAGCAAAGTTTTTGAGGAAGAATAAAGTTTTGCTCAAGGGTTAATTAAGGGGTCAAACTATGTATAGTCAAATAAAATGTTTTCACAATGAAGTTTAATTAAGAAGCCTTAAACCTTAATTTATGAAGGTTTGACTAGGGAAGGTAATTGAAATTCCTAGGAAAAATGAGATTATGCATTTTATATGCATACTATGGGTAAATTTGGCTTATGCTAGCATCATTTGGTATCAGAGTAGGAACATGTAATTTTTTTGAAGAAAATCATAGCAAGAATGAAACAATGAAAGAAAACTCAGCGAAAGAGTAATTATTGCTGATAGTTAGGGCTTCACCAAGATAAAGCTGGGATATTGAAAGAAAGATTCAGATTCTAAATTTGATTGACAGTAGCAGAGTGTTGAAAATTTGCGCAGTGGAAGCATGAAGATCTACTGAAGCAACTTTGCAGGAGTGGTGAGACCCTGAAGACAGGTGATCGTATACAAGTTTGTTTAATGATTAGCAGAAATTGAATGAGTGAAAATTTAGAGCAGGATTACAATAGTTAAACTGTAAGAGGGTGTTATGAAACCAGCTTCAAGAAAGATAGAAAAGATAGATCAATACCTTAGAATTCAGCCTCTTCGAGGGGGCAACCTCCTTTACATTACATAAATGAACAATTCTTGGAGGATACAAATGACAAAACCTCCTCTATATATAGGAGTCTAAGGAGTCACAATATAACCCAGCCGACCTAAAAATAATAATATAAAGCCACAAAAATAACAATAGAGGGATTCTATGGGGCACA
>APFE031256628.1:340513-388269 GCA_000404065.3 Pinus taeda | reverse complement strand
ATGTTGTTAGAGGTGCTGCTATTCTCCCATAATTCTTAACAAACTTGCGATACTACCCTGTCAACCCAAGAAATCCTCATAGATGCTTTATGGATGTGGGTATTTTCCATTCCTTAATGGCTTTAATTTTTCTAGGGTCTACCTTAACTCCTTCATGAGATCAATATGACCCAAATATTCCACCTCTTGTACTCCAAATAAACATTTGGATCTTTTTGCATATAATTGTTTCTCCTCCAATAGTTGTAGCACCCCGTCAACATGTTCAACATGATCCTTCCAAGACTTTTTGTATATTAGTATATCATAAGAAAATGATAACACAAATTTTCTAAGGAATGGTTTCAAAATTGAATTCATCAAACCTTGAAATGTTGAGGGTGCATTGGTAAGGCCAAAAGGCATGACCAAAAATTCATAATGACCCGCATGAGTTCTAAATTCCATTTTCGGAATGTCTTCAACCTTCATTCTGATTTGATGATATCCTGAACGAAGATCCAACTTGGTGAAGTAAATTGATCCATGCAATTCATCCAGGAATTCATCAATGACAGGAATGGGAAACTTATCTTTAATAGTGATCTTGTTGAGCTCCCTATAATCAAGACACATGCACCATGATCCATCCTTCTTGTGCACCAGTACTACTGGAGTAGAGAAAGAACTTTGACTCGGTTGAATTATACTAGCCTCTAGCATTTCTGCAACCATACGTTCAATTTCACTCTTTTGGGCATAGGGATATCTGTACGGCCTGATGTTTGCAGGAACACTTCCTGGAATTAGATGAATAGCATGATCATGATCACGAATAGGTGGGAGACCTTTGGGAGTCTCAAATACCTTGGAATGATTGTCCAAGACTTTTTGGAGATCCGGAGAAATAGATGATTCCAATGTGGAAACATATAGCGAACATAATTGTGAAATTACATATTTTCGTTCCTTTTTTAGAAGCTTTGTCATACTGTTAGAGCTGATTATCTTTCATGGTTTCCCTGCAATACCCCTTAATTCAAATTCATTTCCTTCCATAGAAAATTTCATGAAAATTTCTTGAAAATTAAAAGCTATTGCACCCAAGGATTGTAGCCATTGGACTCCTAATACAACATCAACACCTCCCATTGGAATGGAAAGCATTGGGCTAGCCAATACATATTATCCCATGGATAGCTTGATATTATGGCACTTCCTAGAGCAATGCATTGTTCCTCCATTTGCAACCATCACTTGACACTCTGGTGTTGGATATAAGAAGAAATTCAATTCTTTTGCTACCTTACAATGAATAAAATTGTGGGTACTTCTTGAATCAATCAACACTATTACCTTTTTCTTCTTGATCTGTCCTTGTATCTTGATTGTTTGAGGAGTGGTAATTCCCACCAATGCATTACAATATATGTTCAGATTCATTTGTTCTTCATCTAGGCTTTGTTCTTGGGCTATATCCTCTTCTTTTAACCTTTCTTTCTCATTTTCTTCTTCCTCTTCACAATCTATGTAGAATAATTTCTTCTCAGCACACTTATGACCTTTAGTGTATTTGCTATCACAACTGTAACATAGCCCTTTTGCTCTTTTTTCTTCCAATTGTTGTGGTGTCAACCTTATAGGTTGTAGAAGACTAGGGGCAACAACATTTCCATCTTTATAGTTGTGAGTGGTACGCTTCGTACTTGCCATAATTTTGCTTTCCATTTTTCTTGCTGACCTGAATGCCTTTTCTAATGAATTAGGTTCCCAAAGGTGAACATCATGTTGGATATTATCCTTTAAAGACCCTATGAACACATCAATCCTATGCTCCTTTGGAATATTTTTTTCCCTTATGTTCAATTTTTGGAACTCCTCAATGTGCTCCATTATTGAACCCTTTTGTTTGAGACTTATCAATTGGCTAAAAAAAGTGTTGCTTTTTGTATCCTTATAATGGGTTATCAATTCTTTCGTAAAAATTGCCCAAGTGATAAATTGTTTACGAGATCAAAGCTATTGATACCATACAAACTGATTTGGTTCCAAATATAAAGTTGCAATATGTACCTTGTGTTTGTTTTGCACATTATTGAGATCAAAAAATTGCTCCATATGTAATATCCATGTTGTGGGATCCTTGCCATCAAACTTCCTCATATCGATTTTTGGAATATGGTGCATCTTTGATCCAACATTAGAGTCTATGAAATCATGATTAACATTTCCTTTGTTTTCATCATGAGTTTCCTTTACTCCCCTTTCACCATTAGTGTGTGTTTCTTGAAGAAAAATTGTCAAATCTGCCATGTTTGTCTTCAACTCTATCTTCAAATCTATCTTCAAATCATCCATATTAGCTTCCATGCCCTTTATCTTAGATTCCACACCATTTATCTTAGATTCCACGCCATTTATCTTAGCTTCGGTTAGCTTTTGTAAGCGTGACATTTGTTGCACTTGTTCTTGTAATTTTGATATATCATGTAGCATTTCTTCCTCTTCTTCATGAGTCATGCTAGAGATTTCAGGTTCCTTACTAGGTGTTTGCATTTTCTTTCCTCGGGGCATTAGTTACCGATAATAATTCTCTACTATTCCCTTTGAATTCCTTCAAAATAATTTTTCAAACCAATCTTAAGCAAAAATGTAAAAGAATCTACACACCTTTTTTCACTTTGTAGGAGCTCGATAATGCCTCTAATGTATCTCTGTAGTTTCAGATCATCTAGTTCTAAAATTGCAACTTATAGTATCCCTATGTGTCCTCTTTCCAATGCCACTAGTCTGATCCAAATTGGATTCTCCAATGAAGAGTTATGCAAAATCTCCCATAGTGACCTGCTTATAGACTAGTTCAGTAGAGTGAACTTGTATGACGTACCACGAGTCACTATTTCAACCTTTGACTCTAAACAAATACATACAAGAAACTAAAGTCCGTCCTATTTCTGCACCTTCTTACGAAATTTCAATTTGATGCTCAGAGAGAAAGTTATGACAATTTGCCTCAGGTCACTTGTTTGGAATGTACTTTAGGAGTCTACAAGAAGACCAACTTCCTCAGATCATATCTTCATAAATATAGTGCGACAAGTTCTGCAATTCATACCCAAGATTCAACACGATTTCTTCTCAAATGGTTTTTTTTTTTTTAGCTTCTAAAACGTCACAGAAAAACAGTTATAGCGAAAATGCCACGATGACCTGTTTGGAGTAGTGAAACCCTAGAATCCAAAGCTTTAATACCAAATGTTATGAAACCAGCTTCAAGAAAGATAGAAAAGATAGATAAACGCCTTAGAATTCAGCCTCTTCGAGAGGGAAACCTCCTTTACATTACATAAATGAACAATTCTTGGATGATACAAATGAAAAAACCTCCTTTCTATATATAGGAGTCTAAGGAGTCCACAATAATAACCAGGGCCGACCTAACAATAATAATATAAAGCCACAAAAATAACAATAGAGGGATTCTATGGGGCACAATAATAACAATATGGGGACAATACGGGCATAAGAATATTAATAAGGGGTACAACTACAATAGTAATGGAGTAATCACTAGTATTATAGGGACCCAACAGAGGGACTTACGCAAGTTCTTGAAGAGTGGCAGAGTTTGAAAATATAGTTGAAGGCTGGATAAAAGAACAGTCCATTCAAAGTGGAGGTGAATGGGGGGACAAGATCAGACAGAGATCTTGAGATGAGATGATATGTTTTTATTTTAACTGGTTTGAAGATTTTATTACATAATTTAGAATGCAGGCAAAGAGGAAATATCTCAGTAGAGATTAAGGAAACTGGTAAAAGTTCTGAAAGAAGGAGAATGTGGCAGAACCTAAATGTTCCAGCTAAAGATTGGAAGAAAAGGACGGTTGTGTTATTTAAATGCAATTGAGTTGAATAGAAGGAGCAAAGTGAAATTCTCAAGGAGGTTCTAGACAGAGGACCAGTTCTTGCCAAAAGACTGAGTGCAGAGGAGAGCTTGCTCAGGCAAGTGGCAGCAGGGAAGACTTGCTGTTGTAGAGGCTTGCACAACTCATAATGAAGTGAGTGAGGAACTCATAGAGATGGAAAGGATAATGACTAGTGACAGTCATAGCAGAGGTTTTGAAAGAGACTACAACAGAGGGAAAAAGAAGAAAGATGCCAAGGCAAATGGCATGAGAATGAGTGACGAAAAATATGATAAATAAATGGATGAGATAACAGTTCAACTTGAAGTATTAATGGAGATGTTGTAGATAAATGAGAAGGACTAGAAATATGTCTATGTCATGAGAAATAAAGTGAAGTGGCAAAGGCTACAAGAGAGGAGGAATCAGTAAGAGAATATGTATTTAATAAAGGAGATGAGGGAGCTTGAACATGTTATAGATGTTAAATTGAAGACAAAGAAGCTCAAAGGAGTTGAGCTACAACAAAAGGAAAATTTTGAAGAAGGTGTTGAAGTTTTGGTATGTGAATGAGAACATGGACCATTACTTTTTGAAAGTAATGAAGAGATAGAGGAGTTGAATCATATGAATGATTTAGAGCAGCCATAAGACTTGATGGTTGAAGCATCAAATGAGACCACAAGTTCTTGAGTTTTTAAAACTAATAATTTCTGTATGGTTGTAGGTTTGGAAGAAGGCAGGTAGTCTTTTAAAGCTATCAAAACCATGGAAGAATACCTTCAAGAAGATGAAATTTTTGAGGCAGAGTATGACAATGAGACTGGAGAAGAAATAGTTCACTACAGTGAACAAGTGTAGAGAGGCATCATTAAAACAGATGGTGTGGAAAAGAGATTTGGTGATAGAGGAGTTAAATGAAATATCAGAGAAACATACTGAAAGGTTTCTAGAGGAAGAAGAGGCACAAAGGCCTTATATTTTTTATTTTTATAATTGTCTTATGACTGCAGATTTTGTTGCAGAAACTGGAACATATTTGGCACAAGTGGACAGCCAAATGAAAGAAGAAGAGAAAGAACATCTATTGAAATATGTTAAGGAAGATTTAGCAAAGGAATAAGGACCATATGATGATTGGTCAATAGCAAATGAAGAAATGGGAGATTGTGTAAAATTTCCAAATTTTACTCCAAGTAAAATCATTGAGTTATATAGAGAGTTAGAAATTCAAAGGAGAAAGCTAGAAAAATAAAGGATAAATATTCAAAGTAAATTGTTAATGAAGGATGACAAATAAATTGTCATAAATGACAATCAAGAAGAAGTTGATAGGTATAGTAAATAGAAGCAGAAAATTGTCTTGAAAGACAATATGGTAGCGGCTGAAACGGTGCAAGAAAATAGTGAACAAGAGGGTAAGGATGTAAGGGTGGTAGTAAAAATGAAAATTCAGCAATTAAGAGTTGAAGGCAATTAGCAGACAGAGGATTTACTGGAAAACGAAATTGGGTTGGTAAGAAGGTTAGTGATGAAAGTGTCTTAGAAGAAGACAATAGCAAGAAAGAAAAGAAGCAACGACAAGAGGAAGACAACAGTAGACTATGAAAGCATGGCAAGTGGAGCACTGCAACATAAGGTATGGAGACCTGAAGAACAACAACAATAGAACAATTGACAAGGAAGGATAGATTACAAAATAAAGTTTGGGATCCAAGAGGAATCAATTATCCAGACTTACGACCAAGAGGTCAAAAATTTTCTTACCCAGGGAGTCTGATGCAGGAGCATCTTACTCAAAAACCATTGCATTTTAGTAAGCATAGGGTCTTGTGTTTCAAGGGACCTGATTCCCTAAAGAGTGATTAATTATTTATTCTCCTACGTTTTTATGAGGGTTGTATAATAGTGAGGATATTGTAATGAAATATTCTCGTTAAGAGAGATTTCAAGAATAGTGTGTGAGTTAGAGGAACTAGGAGTTAGTTCATGATTTTGTGGATTAGAGAGGATCCTTAGAGATGAGGAAGAGACTTTAGGATTTTGTTGATGAGGTTATGGATCTAAACTAGGAATTGTTTGTATAATCCATTTGTACAAATGTAAGCCCGAAAGGCATAGTCAATGGTTAGCTAGTTAGTCAGTCAAGTCGAGAGTTAGATAGGTTGGATTGTGAGCCTACGCGCATTGAAACAAGAAAGACCAACTAAATGTAAATTAGGCCAGAGAGAGACAAAGAGTCTCATTATCTAATCATTTGTTTATATTATATATATATACAAATAATTAATTCCTAGAGTGTGTAAGCATGTGGATTGAATAAACTGAATGATAAATTGTGGGTGAATTAGACTTTCTGCATAGTATATGTATGCAGGTGGAGTTTGGGCAGATCACAGAGAAGAAGTGAGGATGAAGGATCGTGGTTTGATCGTTGAATCTAATCAAAGGATCCAAGTGAAGTTCCGGAGTGACAGTGATTAAAGAATATGCTAAGTTAAGCTCAGGAGAGAGTTGTGTGGTAGAACGACGAAAGACTAGAACCCTGAAGAAAACCGAAACCGCAGAAGAAAATTAAGAAGTAGTGTAAAAATGAAGTAAATAGAAGGACAAAGAAAGGAAGTAAATGTGCACAGAAGTTGTCAGATTGTTTAGATCGATGGATATTAATGGCAGAGGAAGAATAGCAGAGGAATAGATTTGGATTGTCACATCGACAGATCTGTTAGATCGACAGTGATCAGCAACTACGGGGGATAGCAGAGAACTTGAAGTCACACAAACCTGTAGATTTGACAGCCTCGTATATCCAATGGATATCGGGTCATAAAGTGATCAAACTTTAATCTCAAAACTAGACCCGAGCATTTATAGATCAATTATTTATAATCCTTATCGGCTCCGTAAGGGCAGTTAAACGTCGTGCATGATCCCCGTCCGATATCGCTACTGACTGGTGGATCAAAAGTGCCTTGATCAAATGGTGGAGGATCGATGATTATTTGGTTGATTAGAGAAGCCATCAACTGTCGAATTGGAAGGTGAGATCAATGACGGAGATTGAAGTCGATAAGGCTTGGGCATGAGTGGACCCAAGAAGTTTATCAATGCGCGTTAAGTGATTTGAGCTCCGGCAGATGAATGGGTTAATTTTTGATACAACATGACAACCTTTGATCTGGTGAAGGCAGAACATGACGAGAGAGCATCGATAAATGTGCAAAGGCCGAGGAAAGGTGAAAAGGTAAGGTTAAGTGCGGTTTTTGTTATATTTATATTATAGGAGAATTATGATATAAATTAAATAGGGATTAATGAATTAAAATTTTAAGTCAAGTTTAACCAAGTCTGGGACCATGGTGTGGTTAACGTTGAGTTAATCTGAGACTAGATTTAAGAGGGTATGGTTAATACATGCAGAACTAAGGATTAAGAAAAGTTTATGAGGAAGAATAAAGTTTCACTCAAGGGGTAATTAATGGGTCAAACTATGTATAGTGAAATAAAATGTTTGCGTAATGAAGTTTAATTAAGAAGCCTTAAACCTTAATTTATAAAGGTTTGACTAGGCAGCGTAATTTAAATTCCTGAGACAAATAAGATTATGCATTTTATATGTTTACTGTGGGTAAAGTCGACTTATTCTGGCATCATTTGGTATCAGAGCATGAACAGGTAAATTTTTTGAAGAAATTTAGAGCAAGAATGAAACAGTGAAAGAAAACTTAGCGAAGGAGTAATTGTTGTTGATAGTTAGGGCTTCACCAAGATAAATATGGGAGATTGAAAGAAAGAATCAGATTCCAAATCTGATTGACAGTAGCCGAGTGTTGAAAATTTGTGTTGTGGAAGCATGAAGATCTGCTGAAACATATTTGCAGGAGTAGTGAAATCCTGAAGACAGGTGATGGTATGTAAGTTTGTTTAATGATTAATAGAAATTGAATGAGTGAAAATTTAAATCAAGATTACAATAGTTAAAATGTAAGAGGGAACTTTACAAGTTCTTGAAGAGTGGCAGAGTTTGAAGATACAACTTAAGACTGGATAAATGAATAGTCCATTCAAAGTGCAGGTGAATGAAGGGACAAGATCAGACAGAGATATTGAGATGAGATGATATGATTTTATTTAAACTAGTTTGAATATTGTATTGCATAATTTAGAATGTAGGAAAAGAGGAAATATCTCAGTAGAGATGAAGGAAACTAGTAAAAGTTTCTAAAAGAAAGAGAATGTGGCAGAACCCAAATGTTCTAGCTAAAGATTGGAAGAAAAGGACAGGTGTGTTCTTAAAGTGTAGATGATTTTAAGCCTATAAGGAGTAGGGGGATATGCTCAAGGAGGTTCTAGACAAAGGACCAGTACTTTCCAAAATACCGAGTCCAGAGGAGAGCTTGGTCAGGTAAGTGGAAGCAGGGAAGAATTCTTGTTGCAAAGGCTTGCGCAACTCATAGTGAAGTGAGTGAGGAACTCATAGAGATGGAAAGAATAATGACTAGTGATTACTGACAGTCATAGCAGAGGTTCTGAAAGAGACCACAGCAAAGGACAAAATAAGAAAGATGCCAAGGCAAATGGCATAGGAATTAGTGATGAAAAATATGATTAAGAAATGGCTAAGGTAACAATTTAGCTTGAAGTATTAATGGAGACGTTGCAGAGAAATGAGAAGGACCAGAAATATGGTTATGTCAGGAGAAAGAAAGTGAAGTGGCAGAGGCTAAAAGAGAGGAGGAATCAGTAAGAGAATATGCAATTAATAAAGGAGCTGAGGGAGCTTGAACATATTATAGATGTCAAATTGAAGATAGAGAAGCTCAAAGGAGTTGAGCTACAACAAAAGGGAAATGTTGGAGAAGCTGTTGAAGTTTTGGTATGTGAACCAGAACATGGACCATTACTTTTTGAAAGTAATGAAGAGACAAAGGAGTTGAATCATATGAATGATTCAGAGCAGCCATAATACTTGATGGTTGAAGCATCAAATGAGACCATAAGGTCTTGTGGTTTTAAAACTAATAATTTGTGTATGGTTGCAAGTTTGGAAGAAGATAGGTAGTCTTTTAAAGCTGTCAAAAACATGGAAGAATACCTTCCAGAAGTTGAAAAATTTGAAGCAGAGTATGACATTGAGACTGGAGAAGAAACAGTTCACTATAGTGAACAAGTGCAGAGAGGCGTCATTAAAATAGATGGTGTGGAAAAGAGACCTACTAATAGTCTCAAGAATACTTTGAGTTTGAATAAGCATACTAACGTGCTGATAGAGGAGTTAAAGGAAAGATTAGAGCAACATACTGAAATGTTGCTAGAGGAAGAAGATGCACAAAGGCCTTATATTTTATATTTTGATAATTGTCTTATGATTGTAGATTTTGTTGTAGAAACTGCAACATATTTGGCATAGTTGGATAGCCAAATGAAAGAAGAAGAGAAAGAACATCTACTGAAAGATGTTAAGGAATATTTAACAAAGGAAGAAGGAGCATATGATGATTGGTCAATAGCAAATGAAGAAATGGGAGATTGTGTAAAATTTCCAAATTTTACTCCAAGTAAAATCATTGAGTTATATAGAGAGTTAGACCTTCAAAGGAGAAAGCTAGAATAGCAGAGGATAAATATCTAGAGTAAATTGCTGATGAAGGATGATAAAGAAATTTTCATAAATGACAGTCAAGAAGAAGTTGAAAAGTACAGTAAATAGGAGCATAAAATTGTCTTGAAAGACAATATGGCAGCAACTAAAAAGGTGCAAGACAATAGTGAACATGAGGGCAAGTATGTAAGGGTGGCAGTAAAAATGAAAATTCAGAAATTAAGAGTTGAAGGCAATCAACAGACATAGGATATACTGGACAAATAGATTGGGTTGGTAAGAAGGTTAATGATGAAAGTGTCTTAGTAGAAGACAACATCAACAAAGAAAATAAGCAACAGCAAGAGGAAGACAACAACAGACTATGAAAGCATGGCAAGTGGAGCACTACAACATAAGGTATGGAGACCTGGAGAACAACAACAGACAAAAACAATAATAGAACAACTGAAAAGAAAACACAAATTACGAAATAAATTTTTGGATCTAGGAGGAATCAATTATCCAGACTTATAGCCAGGAGGTCATAAATTTTCTTACCTGGGGAGTCTGATGCAGGAGCATCTTGCTCAAAAAAACCATTGCATTTTAGTAAGCATAGTGTATTTTGTTTCAAGGGACCTGATTCCCTAAAGAGTGATTAATTATTTATTCTCTTATGTTTTTATGAGGGTTGTATAATAGTGAGGATATTGTAATGAAATCTTCGTGTTAAGAGAGATTTCAAGAATAGTGTGTGAGTTAGAGGAACTAGGAGTTAGTTCATGATTTTGTGGATTAGAGAGGATCCTTAGAGATAAGGAAGAGATTTTAGGATTTTGTTGAGAAGGTTATGGATCTAAACTAGGAATTGGTTGTAGAATCCTTTTGCACAAATGTAATCCTAAAAGGCATAGTCAGGCGTTAGATGGTTAGTCAGTGAGGTCAAGAGTTAGATAAGTTGGATTGTGAGCCTACGCACATTGAAACAAGAAAGGCCAACTGAATGTAAATCAGGCCAGAGAGATAGAGAGTCTCATTATGTAATAATTTGTTTATATGTATATATATACAGACAATTGATTCCTAAATTTTGTAAATGTGTGGATTAAATAAACTGAATGATAAATTGTGGTTGAATTATAGTTTTTGCATATTATATGTATGCAGGTGGAGTTCGAGCAGATCATAGAGAAGATGTGAGGATGAAGGATCATGGTTTGATCGTTAAATCTAATCAAAGGATCCAAGTGAAGTTCAGGAGTGCCAGTGATTAAAGAATACGCAGAGTTAAGCTCATGAGAGAGTTGTGTGGTAGAAAAATGAAAGACCAAAACGCTGAAGAAAACCGAAACTGCAAAAGAACATTAAGAAATAGTGTCAAAATGAAGTAAATAGAAGGAGAAAGAAAGGAAGTAAACGTGCACAGGAGCCATTAGATTGTTTAGATCGATGGATATTAATGGCGGAAGAAGAATAGCAGATGAATAGATTTGGATCTTCAAATTGATAGATCTGTTAGATCGACGGTGAATAGAAACTACGGGGGATAGGAGAGTACTTGAAATCCCGCAAAACCGTAGATTTGATGGCCTCGTATATCCAACATATATTGGGTCATAAAGTGATCGAACTTTAATCTCAAAACTGGACCTGAACATTTATAGATCAAGGATTTATAATCCTTATCGGCTCCATAAGGGTGGTTAAATGTCGTGCATGATCCCCGTCCGATACTGCTAATGACCGGTGGATCAAAAGAGCCTTGATCAAATAATGGAGGATCGATGATTACTTGGTTGATCGGGGAAGCCATCAACCTTTAGATTGGAAGGTGAGATCAACAGTGGAGACCGAAGCCAATAAGACTTGGGCCTGAGTGGACCTGAGAAGTTTGTTAACGTGTGTTAAGTGATTTGAGTTCCGGCAGATGAATGGGTTAAGTTGTGATATGATGCGACAGCCGTTGATTTGGTGGAGTGAAATCAACAGTGGAGGCTGAACACGTTGAGAGAGAATTGATAAATGTTCAAAGGCCAAGGAAAGGTGAAAAGGTAAGGTTAAGTGTGGGTTATGTTATATTTGTATTATAGGAGAATTATAATAGAAATAAAGATGGATTAATGAACTAAAAGGTTAAGTTGAGTTTAACCAAGTTTGGGACCATGGTGTGGTTAACGTTGAGTTAATTCGAGACCAAATTTAAGAGGGTATGGATAATACGTGCGGAACTAAGGATTAAGAAAAGTTTATGAGGAAGAATAAAGTTTTGTTCAAGGGTTAATTAAGTGGTCAAACTATGTATAGTAAAATAAAATGTTTCCACAATGAAGTTTAATTAAGAAGCCTTAAACCTTAATTTATGAAGGTTTGACTAGGTATGGTAATTGAAATTCTTGGGAGAAATGAGATTATCCATTTTATATGCATACTGTGGGTAAAGTTGTCTTAGGTTGGCATCATTTGGTATCGGAGTAGGAACAGGTAATTTTTTTGAAGAAACTTAGAGCAAGAACGAAACAATGAAAGAAAACTCGGGGAAGGAGTAATTGTTGCTGATAGTTAAGGCTCCACCAAGATAAAGCTGGGAGATTGAAAGAAAGAATTAGATTCTAAATCTAATTGACGGTAGCTGAGTGTTAAAAATTGGGCAATGGAAGCATGAAGATCTGCTCAAACAGATTTGCAGGAGTGGTAAGATCTTGAAGATAGGTGATGGATGCAAGTTTGTTTAATGATTAACAGAAATTGAATGAGTGGAAATTTAGAGCAGGATTACAGTAGTTAAACTATAAGAGGGACTTTTGCAAGTTCTTGAAGAGTGGCAGAGTTTGAAGATAAAACTGAAGGCTGGATAAAAGAACAGTCCATTCAAAGTGCAGGTGAATGGGGTGACAAGATCAAACAGAGATCTTGAGATGAGATGATATGTTTTTATTTTAACTGGTTTGAAGATTGTATTGCTTAATTTAGAATGCAGGAAAAGAGGAAATATCTCAGTAGAGATGAAGGAAACTGGTAAAAGTTTCTGAAAGAAAGGGAATGTGGCAAAACCTAAATGTTCTAGCTAAAGATTGGAAGAAAAGGACAGTTGGTTCTTAAAGTGTAGATGAGTTGAAGCCTAGAAGGAGCAGATGGAAATGCTCAAGGATGTTCCAGACAGAGGACCAATACTTTCCAAAAGACCGAGTCCAGAGGAGAGCTTGATGAGGTAAGTGGCAATAGGGAAGACTTGTTGTTGTAGAGGTTTGCGCAATTCATAGTGAAGTGAGTGAGGAACTCATAGAGATGGAAATGATAATGACTAGTGACAGTCATAGTAGAGGTTCTGAAAGAGACTATAGTAGAGGATAAAAGAAGAAAGATTCCAAGGCAAATGGCATGAGAATGAGTGGTGAAAAATATGATAAGGAAATGGTTGAGATAAAAATTCAGCTTGAAGTATTAATGGAGATGTTGCAGAGAAATGAGAAGGACTAGAAATAAGCTTATGTCATGAGAAAGAAAGTGAAGTGGTAGAGGCTACAAGAGAGGAGGAATCAACAAGAGAATATGTAGTTAATAAAGGAGCTGAGGGAGCTTGAACAGATTATAGATGTCAAATTGAAGACAGAGAAGCTCAAAGGAGTTGAGTTACAACAAAAGGGAAATGTTGGAGAAGGTTTTGAAGTTTTGGTATGTGAACCATAACATGGACCATTTCTTTTTGAAAGTAATGAAGAGATAGAGGAGTTGAATCATATGAATAATCAGAGTAACCAAAAGACTTGATGGTTGAAGCATCAAATGAGACCATTAGGTCTTGTGTTTTTAAAACTAATAATTTGTGTATGGTGTCAAGCTTGGAAGAAGATAGGCAGTTTTTTAAAGTTGTCAAAAACATGGAAGAATACCTTCCAGAAGATGAAAGTTTTGAAGCAGAGTATGACAATGAGACTGGAGAAGAAATAGTTCACTACAGTGAACAAGTGTAGAGAGGCATCATTAAAATAGATGGTGTGGAAAAGAGACTTGCTGATAGTCTCACGAATTCTTTGAGTTTGAATCAACATACTAATGTGCTGAAAAAGGAGTTAAAGGAAAGATCAGAGCAACATATTGAAAGGTTTCCAGAGGAAGAAGAGGCACAAAGGCCTTCTATTTTTTATTTTGATAATTGTCTTATGATTATAATTTTTTTGTAGAAACTGGAACATATTTGGCATAGGTCGGCATCCAAATGAAAGAAGAAGAGAAAGAACATCTACTAAAAGATGTTAAGGAATATTTAGCAGAGGAAGAAGGAACATCTGATAATTGGTCAATATCAAATGAAGAAATGGGAGAGTGTAAAATTTCCAAATTTTACTCGAAGTAAAATCATTGAGTTATATAGAGAGTTAGACCTTCAAAGGATAAAGCTAGAACAATAGAGGATAAATATCTAGAGTAAATTGTTGATGAAGGATGACAAAGAAATTTTCATAAATGATAGTCAAGAAGAAGTTGACAGGTACAGTAAAAAGAAGCAGAAAATTGTCTTGAAAGACAATATGGCAGTGTCTAAAAAGGTGTAAGACAATAGTGAACAAGAGGGTAAGGATGTAAGGGTGGTTGGTAAAAATGAAAATTCAGTAATTAAGAGTTGAAGGCAATCAACAGACAAAGGATATATTGGACAAAGAAATTGGGTTGGTAAGAAGGTTAATGATGAAAGTGTCTCTGAAGAAGACAACAGAAAGAAAGAAAAGAAGCAACACCAAGAAGAAGACAGCAGCAGACTATGAAAGCATGGCAAGTGGAGCATTGCAGCATAAGGTATGGAGACCTGGAGAACAATAGGAGACAACAATAGCAATAGAATAGCTACCAAGCAAAGACAGATTACAAAATAAAGTCTGGGTTCCAGGAGGAATCAATTATCTAGACTTATGACCAAGAGGTCATAAATTTTCTTACCTGGGGAGTCTAATGCAGGAGCATCCTACTTAGAAAAACCATTGCATTTTAGTAAGCATAGGGTCTTGTGTTTCAAGGGACCTTATTCCCTAAATAGTGATTAATTATTTATTTTCCTATGTTTTTATGAGGGTTGTATAATAGTGAGGATATTGTAATGCAATCATATCGTTAAGAGAGATTTCAAGAATAACGTGTGAGTTAGAGGAACTAGGAGTTAGTTCATGATTTTGTGGATTAGAGAGGATCCTTAGAGATAAGGAAGAGATTTTAGGATTTTGTTGATAAGGTTATGGATCTAAACCAGGAATTGGTTGTAGAATCCTTTTGTACAAATGTAAGCCTAAAATGCATAGTCAGGGGTGTTGGGTGTTAAAAGGTGTCTTTTAAAACTCCTAATTGCCTCACATTAATTATCAACTTAGGTAAGTCTTTTTATTCCAAGAGTGTACACAATATGTGCAAGCTATAAATTCAGAGAGTAATGCTTTAAAATAAGTTATTAAATTCAATACAAGAGTAAATGGATGCAATCATAAATCTCAATCTTGTAACTTTAAAGGAAATGATTCATCTAAGCATCATGACTCAATCTCAAACAAAACCGTAATTCAATCTGAATCAACCAAATTCAAATGATAATCAACCGAGAGCACTGTAGCATTAATTGAGTTCTTTTAACTGGCCTTAAACTACTGGATAGAAGGAAAGTATTTAATCACTCATTCTTTATTCATTAATTAACCATAAATGATTCTTTAACTGATAACTAATTCAATCTATGATATGAATTAAATAAAACCAACTAGGATTGCACATTAATGAAATGAATACCAGAAATATGAATCAACAAAAATAAATCAACTTCAAAACTGTAAATCAGAATAAACTTGCACGAAATGGAAGATGCATAAAATAAGGAAAAATGGTAAGATCCACTAGAGACCGGGCCCTAGCCACCAGCAAACACTTATTAGCTATTTCAGAATATCCAAATGAACAACAACGCAAGTTGTATATTAATCATCAAAGTCACTTGTCATTACAATACGATCTTGTCCTTCAGAATCACACTTTTGTAAATTCAAATTATAATCCAAGTAAAAGGATGAGAGATCCCTCTTCAGTATTCCCTTTTATACTCAAAAGGAAAAAGATAAATGTGATCCTTCAGGATCAGGAGATCTTGAGGGATTCACAACTAAATGCTATCTTCAGACAATTCTTCTATCTCGCGTTGATCTTCTTGACTCGTTCCTTGGTTCGACTACACATAACATGTCTCATTTCCCTCGATTAGCTTTTTTTGTTCCAACTTTGGAACAATAGTTGTTCCATCTATTGTTTTTCTACATAAAAAGTAATGAGATTTAGTTTGGTTAGTCAAATCGTATCAAGAGTAGTTTTATTCATTCCTTATCAAAATCCTATCAATATGTTATTATATCATGGCACAAAATGGATAAGAAAGGAGGAAAAATACAATAATCAAGAGTAAATACATACCTATTGCAAGGCTCAACATACTCCCCTGCTTACCTTTTTTCATGTCCTCATGACAAATAAATAGTTCCTATATATTTTAGTTAAGGAGTAAGCTAGAAAAAAGGTTTCTTTATCATGCCTAAACTGTGATTTTGTGCCAAATTTGCAAAGGTTGTTTGTTCGTGTCCTTCAGGTAACTCATAGTCAAATTGATACCCTTCAGGAGGATACCAAATAATCGGGCACCTAAATCGACATCCCAACCAATAAGGCCCTTCCCTCAAGATAATATTCTTGTATGTGATTAACCGGCTTGTTGTAGCTTTGAAGTTCCCATAATTAAATGGTTCTCTTTCCATAACACTGTTAGTTGAGACCGTCCATCTCATTTTGGATGTAGTCAGGGATATTTCCTGGATTGAGAATAAATATGTTGTTCCTTTCTGTACAATTTCCTTATGTATGGGCCCTAAAATTTGAGTCACACCTTCTTGTGTCATCAACCTTTTATGTTTAGCAAACAGTTACAAAGGGTGAGTAGGCTCACTCCTTACCTAGAGATCCAAACCGTGTTCCTATCTTTGGAATGAATTATATGCCTTAAACCACTTAAGTTGATTAATTGCAAAAGAGATAAAAGCCTGGAATTGAATATCTCCAACAAAAGGGCTAGGTTCTTATCAACTTCTTCTTCTAATATGAAATTATGCAGATAAAATTCACAAAGAAGCCTTTGGACTTCTCCCCCATGTTCCTTGCAGCAACTTATAAAATATTTAGTTTTCTTTAATTCGATTGGCTTGCCAGATCTTATGGATTTAATATTTAACAATAAGTACCGTTTTAATAAGAATAGGACATAATTTGTGGCAGTAAACCTACATGTTAAGACATCCAAATATAGTGAGAAAATGGTGTCTCTCTGACTGGCTCTGTCCAGCTTGTTCTTCACCTTCTTCAAATTTTCTTCTTCCTGTCTAAATCTATAAAAAGTCCCATTCTCAGTTATGGTTAATTCCCTAAACTGCTTTTGAAACTCTTGATATTTTTGCAGGGGGACTGTCTCTTGCTCACATCATTCTAGAGAAAGCTGGGCTTGCATCAGTTCTTCTTGTAACTTTAGAAGAATAGGGTCTTTGCTTGACAGGACATCCTTGGCTTTCTCTTCTGACTGAGTTCCTGTGCTATGAGAGGATATTTCCTTGGTCTGTACTTCCTTATTGTAGGAGGACCAACCCTCCATCTGAACGGCTGCATCCACTAAGTCTGTATGCAAATTTGCTTGGGTGGCTATTGTTTGAGTAGGAATGAGTTTGATTTGGGTATCTGTTGACATACCCTTACATATTTCCATTTGCATATCCATAGAGACTACCTCAGGAGTAGTGTTCTGGGATTTTCCATTTGCAATTTCTTTAATCTTCTGACGTAGCCTTTTAACTGTCTTTTGAAGCTTCTGGTATTTTTGTTTTAGCGTCTTTAGTTTTGCTCCAGCTACTTGCCTCTTCCGAGGAGCATCTTTTACACTAACAGGCTTGTCAATAGCTTCTGTGTCTAAAGATTCCTATTGTTTATCATGGTTGTGTTCCAATAGAACTGTGTCACTAGACTGGTTGTCTGATTCATGAATAACTTCTATGTCTGCTTCCTTTTCCTGGTCTATAGCTTCTGAAGAAGGAAAAATTTCTGGGTATTGAGCTTCCATTACATTAGGATCAAGTGATCCTCCAGGCTACATGTATGCATTCAGATTTGCCAGGACCTGAGCCATCCCTATCTCAAAATCCTGCAAAATATCATTTTCGGGGCTCATGGTTGATGTTTGAGGAGGTTCTTCTTCATTTTCTAGTTCATCATCAAAGTGATGTGCCCTCTCTTGCTCTGATTCCAGTCTATCCTCTTCCTCGGGTTCTTATTTTGAATTGGCCTCTTCCCCGGGTTCTGATTTTGAATGACATCCTTCCCCTTGTTCAAATTCTTCCTCTAGTTCCGACTTAAAGTCCTATATACTAATTGGTCTAGATGGTTCCTCAGGTTGTTTGGCACTATCTTGTGGATTTATAGACATTTTCTGGGCTATATTTAACCTTACAGATCACTTGCGCTTATGGGATTCAATGTTTGAGTGGGTAGTCCTTTTCCTTTTCGGAACAGGGCTCTATTGGCTTATCTCTAAAATTGCAAGATTTTGGATTACAAGGTTTTGACTAATTTCTAGGGGTGTTATGAGACCATCCCAAGTTAGGTTTTGTTGAACAAGGTTATGGGTAAAAATTAGTATAATCAATCCATGGTGGCTAATTATGGTTTTAGGGTGCCTAGCCCGTCTTATTCTATTGGTGGTATCATGCAACAATGAATTCAATAAAGATGGTAGATTAACAATGATATTTAGTTTTAAAACAACTAAAATTTTGAGTTGTCATGGTCTTACCATGTCTCGTTGTCCATCACAGGTAATTTACCTCTAGAAAACACTTGCCAACTCACGCCATGGTTCTGCCAGAGAAGATGGTTGTATGCCCTTGCCTTTCTTGGTTAATTCCTCGTCTGCATCTCTAAAAATGTCCACAACATCTTGCAACATTACGTGTTTTTTTGGCCATGTAGTTCCTTCCACCGGCAACCTAGATACTTCAGTTATTACAGCATCTGATACTGTGATTATTCTACCTCTCACCAGGGATTGCCCATTTTGTAGATGCTGTAGAAATTCAATAGCAGTTTCCTCACTAGGGGGCTGAAATCTTGTGAAATATGATATCCACCTTGCGCAGACTAGAATTTCCCTGGCTCTGTCAAATACTTCTAGCACTAAAGGTTCTCGGCGCATTGTCTTACCACCCATAATGCTTGAATTCTTCCTACTATTGAAAAGGATTAGTGCAGTGGATAAAACACAACAATAGACATCAATAGAGAGATATAACAACAAGTAAGTTGTAACAACTAAGTTTTACAATGTTAAACGATATTTCTATGAGAATTAATTAATTTGAGGACTATTATTTTGCCACATGCCGCGTGATGATAGAGTTCCATATCAACCTATGAAATCCAATAAAACAGTTATAACGCATGCACACATGTAGTGGAGGTCCTCTCCCTCCTTCAAGATGAGAGGTCACCTACGATTGAATGGATGGGGAAATGATGTTCTGACGACAATGCACAAGGGTGAAAGATATGACATTAATATGAGACAGAGTACATATATTAATGAAAGGACTATAAAAGGTATGGATATAACGAAAGCGAGGTGTGTAATGATGGTTATTGATAAGAGACAAGATGCTTTGGTTGATGATATGTTATGCGATAAGGAAAAAGGAAAACAATATGCAAGAAAAAGATGCTTTGCTGATGATATTCTGGTTGAAAATGATATGATTGATTAAAAACATTAACTCATGCATAAAGGTTCAAGTTAGGGAGAAATTAGGGAAAGAATTCTTCTGATAAAAAGAAAAGTAAGAATAAGGTGTTCTGGTAATTATTGATGTTGAAAATAGAACTTCAATACCATAACCAGAGCTTCTATTGCCAGCAGGCATCCATAGCCTCGACAGAGTTACTTTTTAACTCATATGAGCCAAGATCCTCAATTTATAGTTGGAGAATTCCATTGTTGCTTATACAGAAGAGGTCAGTGTGCCAGTGATCTGAAAATGGGGCACTAAAGGCTTCTTGTAAGGCTTACAAGAACCTCTCCCACTTCCAAAGCTTATATACTCCCAAGACCTTATGATTAACCAATTGCGGAACTAAAAAGTGCTTGAAAATAGGTGTATGCTTGTGTTTGTCTTTAAATTGTTTATGTGCCTTAAGTTTATTTGCTTGAACTGATATAAAACATATAACAACAAATAAAGCAACAAATACAATGTAGCAACAAGCAATCACACATAACAATAGTATAATATGGAGTTCACCCAAAAATCTTTGGCTATGTCTCCTTAAGATCTAGTCAACTCGACTAGGCTCTCTGGGATTATGGAAAAGTCCTTTTACAAGCTCCATCCTCAACTCCACTGGTTTACAATGAACGCAATGGGCTTAGAACACTATCTTATCCCTGGCTTTGAAGCTCTCTGGCTTTCTGGCTCTGGCTCTGCTTCTGCGTACCTCTGTAATTTGCTTGACCTCCAAGCGACTGTATCAGAAACTTTTAGCTCTCTAGTTTTTCACTCAACCTCCAAGCAACTCCAAAAACTCCCTCAACTGCCTGCGCTTCCCGCTCTACTTCATCAATTGAGCTCTCTGGCTTCTTTGAGGCATTGTTCCAGGTTTACGACTTCCTGTCTGTTTCTCTTCATATAATCATTCCTCTGTCTCTTCATCTGGCCCTTTGGCTTCTGGCTCTGTGGCTTTGTGCATTACAAACACATCATTGTTTATAAAACACTCACTTTCAGCATGGCACAACAATTAGGGGAAATTACAAAGGAATCAGGGCCTTCCTTTAGAAAAACCTGAAAATGGAACAAAATTCCAATACACAGAGATTTACGAGGAATACACTATCGGGCACGAAATCCAGACTTTAAACATTATGAAATCGCCCCTATAAACCCTATCAGGTCTGCCCTTTTATGGTTGTCACAAGCCCACCTATGATCTACATGATCTTCGATCCAATGGCTGACAGCCATTTTGGGTGGTTTATGTGTGCAGAGATTACCTTCTTGAAAAGGTGGTTTTCTCTCTCCTACCCATGCAACGTGTCAGCCAGTGTATGGGATTGGGTGGAGCCTGTTCAATACCACTTACTACCTGAGACCTGCTGAAATCCCACTTACCATGGAACTTAAAGAACCCAAAGCCACATCTATAAACCTTTCGGGTCTGTCCTGTCATCGCAAATCACGATCGCACAGGCGTATTGGCCAAAAACCGAATACATGGGAAATACATAGAAATTCTGAATTTCCAGATTTCAAAACTTATGAAATTGGGTCCATAATCCCTATTGGGTCCGGGTCTTGATCGCTAATTGCAATCGCAATGACCCAGGGGTTCTTTCCATATACCATGGAATATTGCGATGTGATCTCATATCACCGACACTGATCCGCCGATCCGATCATCACAATCACAAGTCAACATTGTCACATATTGGTGCCATCACTGACCGTATATCAGCATATCACAGCGCTACGGGCCCTGCCCTTTTGGGTGTGCCAATTGCCGATCTACAAATCGGCTGATCGGCCGATCACCAGTATCTTTGTATCGGCTCCAATCACAAATCACAATCGGCATATCGCAGTGCCTGGGGTCTCGATATCGCATGCGGGCCTATCTCTGATGTGATAAGTTGGAGGTCGCAGTTGGGGGAGTCCTTCTGCCTTTGTCTTAAGTCCTCCACTTAACCGATCCGATCCGATTTTCCTTTATAAGGCCTTTAGCCCATTTTTAGAATAAATGCCTCCTTATTCAAAGGACAAAGGCAACCTTCTTTCTACAATAATTTCTTCAGCCGAAGTCCATTTTAGCCCATTCAAATTGTAGTAGATTCCGAATGAAAGTATCTATGCGATGGTACTATTTCTAGGAACATCCTTGGGCTTTCATTTTCCTCTATGAGGAACACTTTATACTTAGAAGTCTATCCAATATCCATTTTGGATCATGCCTTCCCACTAAAGAACTTTTGGTCTCAAAAAGACTGACATACTAATCTGCACAGTAAATGAGAGTACCTCACCCTCTTCTTTTAGCCTCCACAGACTTGCCTTGCATAGTGCCTCTAAACCAAAGCCTTTGACCACTCTCCTTCCTGGATGTGTTGGTCCTCTTGGGAAGAATTGTTTTCCTCCTTGACTTCATGCAGAACTCCCACTGAGATGATCACAGAAGATAGTTTGAACTTCTCTACCTTGATCATTGATCCAAGGTGGCTCAAACAAATGTGAAGTTATATCTGCTTCACAAAGTTTCATTTGTACCTATTTGACAAGTTGTTAACAACAGAAATATAGACAACAATTGGATGGCCTAAACTCCTGCTTCAACAAAAGAAACAGATTTCACATCTTGTGAACACATCCATGTCATACATCTGCATACAAATGATGGACTAGATACCAAGCCCACAAAACATGCCTTTGAAACAAATGACCCTTCATGTCAAGCATGTGGAAAAGATCTCAAGGATTCTTTTCAAAAGATGAAACATTTCATCATTATCTCCATCTTGGAGACCAACTTAACTTCTCCCAAGTGAACATTGCATCACATGCATGTCAAAGAAATCAACCCTGCAAGTTAATTACACATACATGTTCAAATACAAGGAAATCATCAGCATCCCTGTGTTCATGCACATCAAGCTTATGCATGCATTTCATCCTTCAACTTTCACTTAAGCACATTGTATTTTCAAAGATGAAATGAGCATAATGTTGCAGCAACAAAGTGAGTCTCCTACTCAACCTTTCCATTCACCTTCTTGATAAAATCCTACAACTTGCATTCCATTAACAAAAAAATGCAAATAGATGCATCGATAGACATGCAATATTAATTAGATAAGAACTATAACCATTTCTTACCAATCCATTTCAAAGGTCTTTCCTTTGTCTATAAATCAACATCAACATGTGAATCATCCTAAAACACATCATGCATGGAAACTTCCTTTCCATTTCTGCCATATTCTCTTTCCACCTTCTTCAGCTTTCGTGGAAGCATTGCTAGATTCAAAGTCCAACATTTTGTAGCAAGATGTCCTTGCTTATGGCAGTAAGTGCAACACATGTGCATCCTCTTGATAGCATGACTTGCCTCGTCCAATGGACCTTTGACTTCTTGCTTCCTTTCCTTCAAAATTTTCCTGTATGTGGCCATTCTCTTCCAACATCTAGAAACATTATGTTTATCCAAACCACAAAAGGAACATGCAATTCTTGTCCCATACTTATATGGAAATTTACCATGCTGAACATAATCAAAAGGAAAATGTTTAGAACCAAATTTATACCTTTCTCTTTCACCTTTATTGCCTTCAAGAGGAGGTGAATCAAATGAAGAAGTGGCTCCCTTTGGACCACCATCAATCTCTTCAAGGCTATTAGAGTTTCCACAACTCTCTGGTTCGAGTGTGTGCTTTTGAATACCTGCATCCTACAAATGATGTTTCAAGCTATTGCATTCCTCCTAAATACAATCTTCACACTCTTGAGGTAGAAGACCTGCAATGCAACTCCTTCTTGGAGTTGTTTCAACAGCCTTCATGGCAGCTTTGGAACTCCCTCCATAAGCTTGTCCATAGCCAAGACCCAAATACTTAGGCCTCGCCTCAACTATTATTGGCTCAACAATACCTTTTGCATGTTTACCCAAGCCTTTTCCTTCATATCCCATCTTGGACATTAACTTGGAACCTATGCCTCTAGTATGCTTTTTAAAAGAACCAATATAAGAATTCTTAGAGGAATTTGAAGACAAACAGGAACTATTTACATATTCTTCAAGCTAATACTTGACTAAGGATTCTTTGGCATCAAAGAGCTGTGACTCCAACTCATGCATCCTTTTCAGGTTCATATTTGCAATATGAAGTTGCCTCTCGATTTCCTGTAATTTGTCAGAAAGCAATTGCTTCTCTTCCTCCATGAAATTCAACTACTCTCTAAGTATGCTTCTCTTCCTTCCATCCTCATAAATTTCTCTCACCATATCCATCACGGTGGACAAGTCTTGCTTCATGTGTTCATCAAAGACTCTTGTGAAGAAAGAAGAATTTGAGGACTCACTTGTAGAAGTTACCATTATGCCAATGAACAAAAGAACTTCAAACAAGATTACTAAAGAGCTTATTCAACAACCTTTTGCAACAAACCTCTTGTGCCTCAAGTATTGCCTCGAGGTCCTTTGGGATAAGAAGAATGCCTCCAGCCCTTCTTCTTTCTTGTCCTTCCTTGATGGAGCTATCAATAGTCTTCCCTTCACCTCTACAAACTCAAACAATAGTCAGCCTACAAAGAAGCATACAATCAACCTCTGATTGTTTAAACACCTTTCAAACAAGTAGTCTTTGCTCTACCAATCAAGCATTCTACTCCATGATACCACTTGCTCTCGTATAACCAGCTTTGATATCACCTTCTTGAGGTGGGGTTAACCAATCTTAGGCTCTGATACCACCTGATCTGAAAATGGGGCACTAAAGGCTTCTTGTCAACTTACAAGAACCTCTCCCACTTCCAAAGCTTAAATATTCCCAAGATCTAGTGATTAACCAATTGGAGAACTAAAAGGGTGCTTGAAAGTAGGTGTATGCTTGTGTTTGTCTTTAAACTTTTTATGTGCCATAAGTTTATTTGCTTGAACTGATATAAAACATATAACAACAAATACAATGCAGCAATAAGTAATCACACATAACAACAATATAATATGGATTTCACCCAAAACTCTTGGGCCATGTCTCCTTGAGCTCTAGTCAAGTTGACTAGACTCTCTGGGATTATGGAAAAGTCCTTTTACAAGCTCCACACTAAAATCCACTGGTTTACACTAAACACAATGGACTTAGAACACCATCTTATCCCTAGTTCTGAAGTCCTCTGGCTTTCTGGTTCTGGCTCTCGGCTCTGGCTCTGGCTCTAGCTCTGGCTTTGGCTCTTGGCTCTAGCTCGTGGCTCTGGCTCTAACTCTAGCTCTGGATCTCACTCTAGCTCTCAGCTCTGGCTTTGTCTCTTAGCTCTCAGCTTCTTGGCTCTGTGAGCTATCATCAGTTCACTCAACCTCCAAGCAACTGTCTAACCAACTTTCAGCTCTCTAGTTTTTCGCTAAACTTCCAAGTGACTCCAAAAATTCACTCAGCTGCCTATGCTTCCCGGTCTGCCTGCTCTACCCCTCAATCATGCTCTCTATCTTATTTGAGGCATTCTTCTAGCTCTACAGCTCCTTGTCTGTTTCTCTGCATATAATCATTCCTCTGTCTCTTCATCTGGCCCTCTGGGTTATGGCTCTATGGCTCTGCGTGTTACAAATGCATCATTGTTTGCAATACGCCCGGTTTCCATATGTCATAATGATCAGGGGCTCTTACAAAGGAATCAGGCCCTTTGATTAGGCGAAAACCCGAAAATGGAACAAAATTCCAATACATAGAGTTTTACCCAAAATACACTATCGGGCGCGAAATCCGGACTTCAAACATTATGAAATCGCCCCTATAAACCCTTTCAGGTCCACCTTTTATGGCTGTCGCAAGCCCACTGTTGATCTGCGTGATCTTCGATCCAATGGCTGACAACCATTTCGAGTGGCTTATGTGCACAGAGATTACCCACCTGAAAAGCTGGTTTTCTCTCTCTTGCACCATGCCACGTGTTGGCTAGTGTATGGGTTTGGGTGGAGCCGTTCAATACTACTTACCGCTTAAGGCTCACCTAGAATCCCACTTACCACGAAGATCCTTTGTATTTTGGTTTTATAGTGGAAATGCACCAATACATAGAAAATCTAAAAAACCTGGATTTCAAATTTTATGCAATCGGGCTTATAATTCCGCTCAAGTCCGGCCTTTATCGGGTTCTCGCAAGTCACGTGCTCAATGGCCCTTTATATCAGGGATCACCGATCACCCGATCACCAAGCTGCCAACTTGTCAATCACTGATATCGCACCTCACATATCGCATCAGCGGGGGTCTATGTCCTTGCTCCTTCGAACGTCGATCAGCCGATCGCTCCAATTATCGATTATCACAATCGCACAATCACATTATCACAAGTTTGGGGTCTTGATATCAGGCAAAGGCCTACCTCCAATGTGATAAGTCATAGGTCACAGTCGAGGGTTCCTTCTGCCCTTACTTTAAGTCCTCCTCTCAACCCTTTTGATGCGATTTTCCTTTATAAGGCCTTTAGCCCATTTTTAGAAGAAATGCCTCCTTTTTCAAAGGACAAAGGCAACCTTCTTTCTGTGATCAATTCATCATCCGAAGTCCATTTTAGCCCATTCAAGTTGCAGTATATTTAGAATGAGAAGATCTATGCAATAGAACTATTTCCAAGAGCATCCTAGGAATTTCATTTTCCTCTGTGAGGAACACTTTAGACTTACAAGTCTATCCGAGATCCATTTTGGATCAATTAGAACTTCGTAATTTCTCAGGTTGTAAAGGAATCAGAGAGGTAACCATAAAACCACTTTTAAGTTAGAATCCAACCATTCTAAACTCAGAGAGAGATCTATCCATTGGATTTAGAATTGTTGCTTTAGTCTTTTACGCTAGATGTAAGGTTCAAAGTTTGGTTTTTTGAATTGTTTGGTTGAAATTGCAGAGAAAGGCCATTGGGAAAATGGGGCAAAGGCCTTATGGTGATCAGATGTAGAAATACTAGAACAGATGTAAGAAGGCAAGGTAGGTATGCTATTGGATCTTCGTAGCTTGATGGAGTGAGAGAGAGGAAAAGTGTTCGGTCCCTATAATACTAGTGATTCCCCCATTACTATTGTCATTGTAGCCCTTATTGTTATTGTTGTGCCCCTATTGTCCCCATGTTTTTATTATTGTGCCTCATAGAAGCCCACCATTATTATTGTTCTACCCTTATATTATTATTGTTATGTTGGCCCTGATTATATTGTGACCCTTAGACTCATATATATAGAAAGGATGTTTTGTCATTTATATCATACAAGAATTGTTCATTTGTGTAATGCAAAGGAGGTTTCCCCCTCGAAGAGGCTGATTCTAAAGTCGTTGATATATATTTTCTATCTTTTTGTGAGCTGGTTTCTTAACATTTGTTATCAAAGCTTTGGATTCTAGGGTTTTTCTGCTCTAAACGGGTCATCGTGGCATTTTCGCTATAACTTTTTTTCTATGAAGTTTCAAAATAGAATGAAACAACCATCATATCAACATCACAATGAAAGAAGTTTTGATGTAGGTGACTGGGTATTTCTATGGCTACAACCATATAAACAAATGTCCCTCAAGCAAGCTAAGAAGGATAATAAATTATCACCAAATTATTATGGTCCATACAAGGTGTTGAAAAGGATTGGTACTATGGCATACAAATTGGAGCTTTCTGTAGCCTCCTGAGTGCACCCAATTTTCCATGTTTCATTCTTAAAGGAGGTTATTGGTGACAAGCTCTTAGTTCAACAATATTACTAGAATTTGATAGGAAAGGAAAAATCATATTGGAACTTGAATAGAAACAAGAACTCAACAACTACAAAATCGATCAATTTCGGAGTATATCGTCAAGTGGAAGAACTTACCCGCTGAAGATTCCACATGGGAGGATGAGAATTTTATACATAAGCATCCAGAACTACTCAAACATTGAGGAAAACACTTTTTTGAAGGAGAGGGGCATCTTAGGTCCCTATAATACTAGTGATTCCCCCATTACTATTGTCATTGTAGTCCTTATTGTTATTGTTGTGCCCCTATTGTCACCACATTGTTATTATTGTGCCCCATAGAAGCCCACTATTGTTTTTTTTGTGCCCTTATATTATTATTGTTATGTCGGCTTTGATTATATTGTGACCCCTTAGACTCATATCTATAGAAAGGAGGTTTTTTCATTTGTATCATCCATGAATTGTTCATTTGTGTAATGTAAAGGGGGTTGCCTCCTTGAAGAGGCTGATTCTAAAGTTGTTGATCTATCTTTTTTATCTTTTTGTGAGCTGGTTTCTTAACAAAAAGATTGAGGTTTGATTAAACATAAAGCAGTTAAGAATTCTATATTTAATTTCAGTTTGAAAAAGCAAGTATTGCTTATAAGCCAAGACATAGTGTAATTAAACAAGTTTAGTCTTTCATTTTATTTAACTAATATCAATCATAATAATATATGGAAAACATAGATACGACAAGGTTACAAAAAGAAAAACATCACCAGTTCGCCTGGCACAAGAATCTTGGAACATATTTTTTTATTAAAGAAGTGATCACTTTGAGCTTAGTGAACCATTTTACATCAATAACATGCTTTCTTCCTGCATGTTCCAACATTTGTACTTCGATTTATCAAGTACTTATACAAATTCTAAAGCAAAATATCTTGATTGAAAAAATCAAGATTTATTACAAATATCTCAAAATTGTATTACATGAATAGAACAAAAATATAGGACATTTCAACTATTGAATCTACTGGAAGTATCTTTGAGGGTTGTTGTTGATGCCCGGGCCTAGAAAAGTGTTGCTCTATTATTGAAGATATAAACTGATTTTTACTCCAAGAATTGACATAGCTTGTCCCATCTGTCTTCATCTAGAATGGGAATTTTAACCATCTTTCTATAAGTTTCATCTACCTCAGTATATTTATGGAAAGTTGGCTTGACCAAAAATAAATGCTTGATTTCATATCTGATAAGAAGATCAAATTGTAAAGTCTCCATGAAAGCTTTTCTTGTGATTGTGCCTTTGATAGTAGAAAATTTTGATTTGTCCCTGGCTATTGAGTACAATTTTTGTTGATAATCTATTAGTTGCACTAACTTGTCGCTAATGCCCTTTACTCCTGCTAGTCCATTTAAATGTAATAAATTAAATTTCTTATGGAACTTATGGATGCTAGTCTCCAAATGTTGGCACTTGCTTTCTAACTGTAGAAGAAAATTCCTTTTAGTAAGGACTCTCCTGACTTCCAAAATAGTCTTTGTCCTATCTACAATTTAAAGTTCTACTAACTCATCCTTGGTCTTTGAGTTAAAAAATTTGATTAAAGTATTAGCTTCCCCTGGCCTTTGTCCCAAGTTGTTTCTAAGTTCTTCAATCAACTCTATTGATCCATGTATTAAGTCCTCATGTTCAAAGTATATTTCAATTGAAGGCCATATTTTTGTGATGGCCTCATTGATTTAAATCCATATATTTTCTTTTTCCTATGCCAGTGTTTGAGCCATTACAGACTCATTTTCTAGCTCCTCAATCCTTTGGGTTAGTCTGTGATATATTTGTAGCTCTGTTATTTATGAATGGTCTATTTTCAATTTCTTCCCCTGTAAATTTTAAGTTGGGGCTTTCATTTTTCAATTTCCTACCCTCTGATGGACAAGTCTTCCACAACTTTAACCATCTCATTTGAGAAATCTTTGGTCTGTGCTTTTCTTATTGTTGATGTAGATTCTCCTTCTGTGGTTGCAACTGAAATAGGAACTGCTATTAGTGGAACTATTGCTAATTGTGAAGACTACTCCTTTTCTTTCAGCAGTATTTCCATCTCAAACTCCATGTCCTTAATCTAACCATTTTGTTCAATTATAATTTTGAACATGTCCTCCTTTTCTTTCTCAAGCTCCCCAACTTCCTTAGTGTGTGAATCTTTTGTAGAGGGGATCTTGAGCTTCTTCTTGATTGCTTCAATATCAACATTCTTCCCTTTTACAATCTCTTCTGCTACTTTCACATCGTTTGAATCATACCCCAGTTTGATTACAATGTCTTCTAATGATTTTATCTTTGTGTCTTTAGATAGGGATAATATTTTTTCAAGTTTTAAATGAGATTGTATGTTTCTAACTAAGGCTTTCAATCTGGATGTTGTCATGGAAGTATTGGTCAAAGTAGAGTATAACATTTCACTAGTTTGTTTATGCATGTCCATTTAGTGAATTGGGTGAATTTGCTCGACATCCAAGGAAAATATAGACTTCTTATAATTAGTTGGAGTTTTTGGAAATGGGAATTGCGCTTGAAGGAATGCAATTTTCATTTCCCCTTTTTTGTGTCAAATGATGAAAGAATCATGTGATGTGAAGAGGTTGTCTACTTCTAGAATTGGGAGTATGTGGTGGCTTTGAGCAATTCATTTTTCTTCTTGATTTCTTTGAATTTGGAAAAAATGTTTGGTTCTCCCTTATCGTGAACAAACTCTGTTGTTTGAGCTATATCTGAGGGATCTTGAGAAGCCAAGGAAGATGGAGATCCTATGAGAATGTCTTATTTCATTGTAGAAGCATGAGGGTCTGTTAGGACTATGGTCGGCTGCTCATCATCTTCGTGCAAAAAAATTGGTGTAGGATTAGTCTTCTGTTTCTTCTTGTATATGTAAAACTCTTTGACTCCAATATTTGTCACTGAAGGGGAAACATCCTCCACTGGCCTCTTGTCCTATTTCTTTTGAGGTGCTAGAGTTGTTGAGGTAGTTGTTGATATCACCTACTCTTCTGTCTCATGTAGAGTATTCTCCTCCCACTAACTTTGATTCATAAATTTCTCTATCTTTGGTCTAGGAGTGTGAGTATAGGGAGTGGTTTTATGCCTCACTCTTAGTTTTGAAATGATGCCAAAGGGGTCATTTGGCCAAGTGAAAGTCAAATTCAAATTGGTTTTCTTAAGAAGAAAAGTTGTCTCCCTACCTGTTGCCTTGGTGTTACATATAAATGGTCCAACCTGTGCCTTGATCTTGAACTGAGACTTCTTCTTTATTGCAAAAAGATGGAGATCATCCATATTCATATTATGTCTTATGTATTCTAATCATAAGATATTCATGGGAAATAATTTTGGTATCCTGTATGGTGGAAATTCATACCCATAAACTTTGATCTCAACATAGTTTTGGTACAAGTACCAATCTCTTGTCTTAGTCTGCTCACTAAGATGCATAATTCTCTATACTTCTAGTCCTATCGTAGGCTCCACATCATTATTCAACAAGCAGGAAAGTGCATATAGAAACTAATCTGCAAATAACTGAAGGTAAACTCATTGGAATGCTTCCTCATCAAGGAAGTCCAATGAATTGTTGATTGAGCATTGCCTTGCTCATTAAATTTTTGCAATGAAACCTGACATCTCTTGTCCTAGTTAAATAAAAACAGATAAACTAATAAAAAATCATATTGAAACATTCCCTTATTTGATAATTTTACAAATTTCTCATGAATTATATCTGTTAGAAACTGACTATAGTTGAAAATGACAGAAGGTTTCTCTCCCGTGGAAAAAACTGACAGAAAATCTAGGATGGGATCATCAACCTACTAATCAGATTGCTAACCTAAAAGGCATGATACTAATGAAATACTATTCTCGGTCATGTCTGGAAACATAGAAGATCAATAGGCTGGATTCTTTTTTGGTAACTGAACATCTTCTAGTAGGGACATTTCAAAACAATTAGCTCTCTATAGGAAGGTAAATTTCTTGCAAAAGTTCCATGAGGGAATCTACTGAAAAATGGCTTAGAGAGTCATTATTTCGGCTTTCCACCATTTGGTTGATTGAATCAGGGGTTATGGTTAATGAAATGTCTCTATTATGGGCCACAATTTCCCTCTGACTATGAATATAACAAAATTGACACGGGGAGACAAGTTCGGGTAAATTGTGTGTTTGGGGAAAGATGAATTGTGGTAGGAGAGAGTGCCAAAGACTCGAGTCATCGCTCAGTTCTAAGAAGTTTTTCTTTAACCAGTTGTGAAGTTCATATAAGTTGAATTCACAATTCGCTTCAACAATTTTGTACTCCTGGTCAACTAGAAGTTGACGGTCTAGTTCTATAATTGGGGGTAACGTGGGGTTTGACTCAGTTTTTTAGACTTTCCTTTAGGGGCCATGATGAACAGAAAAAGAAATAATGGATACTACGATTACCTGGGAAGAGGAACTGGAGGTTGGAGACCTACTTCCTATGGTTGTGATAGGTAATCCTGATGATTGAAGGTTGTACAAGCTCTATTTCTGCTATTTGGGATGTAAAGGTAGGTAGATTTTGTTGATTGGTCACCATAAAGAATATTTTTTTTATTTTATTTCTAGGAACAAAATGTAGACAGGGGCCACTGAATGGGTTTTTGAATGTAAAACTACCTTACAGTTGAGTTTGATCCATTAGGGAAAAGATTTGTAGATAAAGGGGGAATGTTGACATGGTGAACGGGTAGTTAACAGATACGCGTAACGAGCGGGACAAATGGAAGAACACGGTCGGAGTAAGAGTGGGGGAGGAGTAACATAGGTTGGAGTAGGGAAGGTATGTGGAAGATGGTTATTAGATGGCATGAGCGATGTTGTGAGGTTACAATCTCATTTTTGGTGGGAGGCAGACGATGGTTTTAAGAGGGGGCGGGTGCGAAGCACCTGGGAGGTTGCCATGTCACCCAAAGTGGGACGGTTGTTTACACTTTTTCAGACCCTCCCCCCACCCCCCATAATTAAATATCGAAGGGGCTGGGAGGGACAGAAGCTCATCACCCTTTGTTGATCCGGGCAAGTGAGATCTCCACCATCCAATGTTGAACAAATTTTACTCAGAAAATGACAAAATGACATGTCGTGTTAAACTTTATTCAAACCATATACATTTTCACTTTTAGCATGTAAAGCAGGCTTATTACACTAATTTTATTTCATTTTTTAATTAAACCATCATTAAACGGTGTAGTTTAATTAATCAACATTAAAATCTAATCAAATCAAGGTTAAACCACAATTAAACAATGTGGTTAGGCAATTTGATTCTAACTACTGTAATTTTAATCACGGTTACACTTTGTGGTTAAAACATTATTTTTCTACCTAAACACATTTAATAAAGCCTAATCACGCTTAAACAATGTGATTAAATAACTAACCCTATTTATCTCATTTTAATGTGGCATTTTAACTAGTGGCACATTAATGAAACTTTCTAAGGTATTGCTGATGATTTTTTTAAATTTTTGAGTGGCATTTAGACTTGATCACTTATTTTTTGGGGTATTTTAATCCTTTTTCAATTTTCTCATATTTTTTATTTTTTTCATTTCTTCACATATTTTTTTATTTTTATTTTTTTGTGTCCCCTTTCTTTTCTTTCTTTTCTTCTAGAAATAATTTGCAGAAAGGAAGATTATTTACAATAATTACATACATGAAAATTCACATATAATCAACTTATGATCCTATAGATTATAGGACCCTAATAGTGGCTCCAATGGGGATGGCATGCTCCTTGTGAGACATCAATAACATTATAGATCAGTAGCATTTATCAATTGGGAATGGAGTCCTCATTTTGTAGATAAATTGATTACCTATTGTTATTCCTAAATATGGGTAAAAAATCACCAGAAGCTCAGGGCCTTCTCTTCGGGCTTCAATTTATGATGTTAGCCATCTTCACTCTTGCAATAGAATAATAAAGTGATATATACAATGATTCTAAATGAAAACTAATTTAAATTTGAGGAAAGTAGTGATTAAGAAGTCTTTCATTGACAGGTTCACTAGGCAGTGCTTCTCCAGTCACGTCCTTCAAGAAAAATGCATTATTTCCTTGGAAGGCTGCAACTTTGTAGGGTCCCTTCCACAGACAATCAAATTTCCCATGTTTTTCTTTGTCCTCATTCTTTGAATCCCATTTCAATACTAGATCCTCTAGTTGGAAATCATTTACCATTGTCCCTCTATCATGGATATTTTTAATCTTATCCTGAATGATTTGAGTTTTATTGTAGACTTCCTCCATTGACTACTGCAAATGTATGGACTGATTTATTCTTCTTTGTAAATCATTGGTTTCTACTTGATATTCTTGTAATAATTTTAACACAGAAACTCCTATAGAAGTAGGAAAAACAAAATCAACTCGATATACTATTTGGAGTGGAGACATCCCAATATATGTTTTGGTGCTAATTCGGTTAGCCCAGAGGGCATTAATCAACTTTTTATGCCAGGATTTTTTTCTATTGTAATAGCATTTTGATGATGTTGACAAAAATCTTGTTGGAGGACTCATCTAACCCATTTTCTTATGCATAATAGGCAGTTTAGTGTCCCAATGTTATGTCATATTATGAAAAAACTCTATCATTTTCCTTTATTTAAAGGTTGCGGCATTGTCTGTTATGATCTTGTGTGGGCATCAAAACCTACACAGAATGGTACCATCTAATAATTGTCTGATGACCGTGTCTGTAGCCTTTCTAGTTGGGATAGCCTCAATCCACTTGGTAAAATAGTAAGTGGCTGTTAAGATCCATCTATGTTGATGTGAGGATCTCAGATGGATTTCTCTAATGAAATCTAGGCCCCATTGTTGGAAGGGGACCTCTACTAAGATAGGCTTTAGGAGTAAGGGAAATAGATTCATTTTACCTTCAAAATTTGGCATTGATGGCATGTTGAGTCCTTATTGTGCACATTTGTAAATAAGGTGGGCCAGTAGAAACTAGCTCTGAGGATTTTACTAGCTGTGATTTTCTAATATAAGTGTCCTCGACAGTCTCCTTGATGAAATTATTGAATGGCCTTATATTCTTCATCCTTCAATGAACAATTTAAAAAATTACCTCCAACATCTTTCCAATACATATTCTGATCTAAAATGAAATATTTCATAGCTTTTAACTTAAGAAATCTAGCTTTAGTTTTAGCTAACTAGGAGGATCTTGTAAATTCTGTAAAACAAAAACGATATATGCATACCAAGGAGAGGTAGAAAATGCTTCTGAAATCCATGGAGCTGCCTTCTCTTCCTGTTCACCAAGAGAAGCTATGAAATTTATGTCAAGAGCATGGAAATTTGACTTAGACATTAGCTTAACCATTCCCTTCCCTTTAATAAGCTTGGTAGGTTTTATTTCAATATCAAACTCTAGGATGGCTACTATCCACTTGCCTCATTTTCCATTAGGATCTGTCTGTGTTAGAATATCTTTTACCACAACACTAGGAACATAAGAAGTGATGTGTGAATGTAAAATGTAAACTCTGAAATATTTTACTGCTTTTACTAATGCAAACCCTTGTTTCTCCATGATGTTATATTTTATGGATGCATCTCTCAAGGGCCTGGTAAGTAAAACATTATGTTGTTCAAATCCTTCACTGTTTTTCTGCAAAATATCAGCTATAATAGTATGTTCAGATGCAAAAGAAAAAATCATAAAATCCTTTGTAGAGTTAGTGCTAATTAAAACATGAGTTGTTGGTAAAGCTTACTTTAATTCATTAAAATATTTTTTTGGCTTCAATGTTCCATTTTATCTCAACATATTTCTTGAGCATATCAGTGATGCCTTTTAAGATCTGGTCCAGGTTTGGAATAAATCTTCTGAGGAAATTTATCTAGCCTATAAAAGATTAGATTTCTTTCTTATTTCCAAGAGGGTCAACTTTTTGTATGGCTTTGACTCTATTAGGATCTATCATGATACTCTCTTTAGTAATAATATGACCTAGGATTTTTCGCTCATTTAGACCAAAAAGAGTTTTCTTAGGGATTAAGGATATTCCATACTTTCTTCATTTTTCAAAAACTCTTCTCAAATGTAGCAGATGATCTTCATCTATTTTTTAAAACACCATTATATCATCTAGGTAAATTACTATGAACCTGCCTATTTCATCAACAAATGCATAATCCATAACTCTCTTAAATGTGGCCCCTACATTCATGAGGCCAAAGGGCATCTTGACATACATAAAGGTCCCCCAAGGTGTAGTAAATGTTGTCTTGCGTTGATCATCAAGGTGAACCAGAATCTTGTTGTACCTTGAGAAACCATACAGTAGAGAAATTCTACTACAACCAACTAGTCTTTGTAAAATATGGTCCATTTTAAGGAGAGGATAGTTGTCTTTAAGAGAGACATTGTTTAAATTCCTAAAATATACACAAATTCTAATTTCTCCCCTTTTCTTCCTAGTTGGTAATAGATTAGAGGCCCATTTTGAGAACCTCAAGGGTACAATCTTATTAGCATCAAATGATTTCTTCACTTCTTTCTGTATTAGAGGTAATAACACTAGATTTACCCTTCTTAATTTCTATTTGAAGGGTTTTTCTTCTTATTTGATGGGGATGGTTGCTTTATGATAATACTATCATAATATTTTAAGTCCTCATAACTCCAAGCAAACACATAATAGAAATAATTAAACAGATCAATGTATTTTTTCTTTTCTTTAGGAGGAAAGGATCTAAATAGTTTTATAATTTTAGGATTTTAGGATTTTCTTCCGTTGCTATATTGCAGTCCTCTACCTAATCTCCTATGGCACCAATAATTTTGGCATCACATTGTCTTTAAATTGCAGAATCTCAAGTTCTTCTTGATTGTCATCAGTTTAATTTAACACTTTATTTTTCATGATTAGTTACATCATTATAAATATCATTATCTACATCAATATTCACACACTCAAACTCATCTTTCATTTGTAAAAAATTATCTATTTTCTCATCATTACCAAAAACTTGAGAATATCTTATATTATCAAGGATAGTTGGCCTGTGTTTCACTTCGACCACATATTTACTATTAGGATGGAAAGGGATTTTGTAAGTATTAGCTGAAACAATCAAGGCATCAGCTAAAATATTTTAGCTTTCAGGGATAACAAACAAGTCATATTCCAAAAAGCATTGCAAAAAATCTAAGACTACATTCCTATAAGCTCTTAATCTACGGTGTTTAGTAGAATATTCAGCCTTAAATTGATTGATAATTAGCTCAAAATCCCAATGCACATAAATTATTTTTGCTTCTAATCTCTTTAAAATTTCCAGACCTAAGATCAATGCCTCATATTCAGCTATGTTATTGGTGCACTCAAAATTAAGTTTGTAACCATTTCCCTTTTCCATATTTGTTGATGAGTTTAGAATAAAAACACCTGCCCCTGATCCATCCTTACTCACAACCCCATCAAAATTCATATTTCAAAGAGCTTCTCCCTCTACATCCTTTTCTTTAGTATCCAATTTTATTACTTGTGTATTACTAATTTCAGCCTCTAAGTGTGAAACTTCATTTTCTACACATTCATTATTATACAAGATAAATGAATCCATGTCTGAATGCACTCAATACAGGGGATAATTTTTGGGTTTGTCTTGAATACTAACCATGTAATTCATTAATGTCTCCCTGTATAATCTTCTTGGCTAACCAATCACCAGAACGGTAGCATAAGTCATATCCATTTGTAAAGTGCCTTGTAATTTTGTTCCTCGGGATCTAAAGAGAAACATTCCATACTTAGGAGGTATTTATGCTACTACAATGTCCACAACAAGCTCTTTGCTGGTCTTTGGACTAGAGTAACACATAAATCTTTAATTAATCGTAAGCATCTTATCTTAAGTGAATCAAATGATATAAATCTTTGTATGGTCTGGTTATGTTTAAGCCTAGCTTCTCCATAATCGACCTAGGCATTAGATTTTGTGAGGCTCTAGAATCAAGAATAACATTATGTAGAATTTTATCATGAATATTAAATCTAATGTAGAAAGGGGGCACACTGCCATCTTGAGGTTTTCCTTTGACCTCGTGCCCAAAAAATAACTCGGTTGGTCATCAGTGAAGTTGATTGTGTCAGCCCCTTCCCCTATCTTCAAGGATTTTATGACTTGTGATATATATGCATTTTTATTGATTAATTCAGTGAGGGGAATAGAATTTTTTACTTTAGAAAATTCATTTTCAATGCTAAAAGTTGCAGGATCTTTTTCTATTTCTTTAGTAGCTCCATCCTATTTCTTAGAAGTTTCCCTATGAGAAACATCTTTAGCCTGACTAGTAGAAGGGGTATCAGTTTGGGTCTTCTTGGTAGGAGTGTCAATAGTCTTCTTACTCCTCAAGTTATATTGTGTATGTACTTCCATAATTTCATTATGATATCTTTGTTTGTAGTCTTTAGACTCTAATGGAATGACTTCTTGTTTTGAGAGTAGGACATTGTCTTGTGCTTCCTCAAAGAGGAAAATATGGTCAAATTTAGTTTCCTCAAAAAACATTATTTGATTTTCTTCAAGATCTTCAAGTATGTTACCTTTCTCATCTACATAGTTTTATTAGAATGGAGGTATAATCTATTGATGATAATTTTGGCCTCTCTACTCTCTTTGTTTAATATGAGGCTGGTTTTTCCCGAAATTTGGATTTCTAATTTGGGGCCTCTATCAACCATAATAATTCTCTCCAAAATTTTCTCCATTCTTTTTACTAAGGTATCCAACTTAACATCAGAGGAAGAAGAAGCATGTTCCTGTTTTATGGTAACTCTCCTTTCATTCTTTAGTCCAGCTCTTTTTGCTAATAGATTGGCTTCAACACTAACTAAATTTCTTTGCATTTCCTCAAGGGTTTTAGGTTTTATTTCTCTTAATGTGTAATATGTATCAAGTTCAAAATGATTTGGTAATTTAATTAGGGCTATCACTAGCGGAGGTTGCATTGTTGTAGGGATAGAGTTATAGATATTGTTGAATCCGATACAATAGTCTTAAACTATTTCACCATGGGATCTTTTGATACTTTCATCCTCCGCTAGGATTTGTAGAGGGTTCTTTTTCACTTTCCATATTCTGAGGGAGGTGTCATGAAATTGAGTTAGGTTTGGGATAGAATAAGCTGGTAATCCTTTAAACCATTTTTTAGCCTCACTAGTGAGACTTTGAGCAAACAATCTCATTTTTACATCATCATCATCTCTCTTGGAGGTTTAAGTAGTCATGCATTTTATCAATATGGTACTAAGAAGTTATGGGCCTAGTGCTATCGAATTGAGGAATCCTACTCTGGTAATCTTGAGGCATTGCATTGAGTTGTGCAGGTAGGACCAAAGGGGCATAACAAGCTGCCATGATTGGTAAATGAGAATGAGAATACGATGAAACCATAATAGGTGTGTATGTCGGAGGGGTCAAGGAGGTGGAGTAGAACTCTGTTGAGTTGGTGTAGTAGTAGTGGAAGTAGGTACTATAGTAATGAGAGAAGTTATTAAGGGAGAAGTAGAAATTGGAGGAATTTCTGGTGGGATAGAAATACTAGGTGTAATTTTTGGTGGGGTTGGGTATGAAGTATTAGAAGAAGAAGGTGAGGATTTAGGTGACTGATGCATGAGGGATTTATGCACGGCTTGATCTAACTCACTTACCAGAGCTTCAATCTTGTCAAATTGTTTGAATTCATCATCAGAAAAATCTGATTTAATAGTTTGAGGTTTGGCGATATAAGGTTTTAGAAAGATTTCATCGATCACAATTTTAGGCAAAAAGCTATCAGATTTAATTCTAAAAATACTATGTTCAAGAGATAAATCAAATTCTATATCTTCTAAAGTGACAAAATTCTCACCAAGGGAATTAACCCTAGGTAGAGGACCTTCACTTGATTCACTCTCAGATACACTTTTCTTTCTAATTATTTTTTCTGGATTATCTACAATTTTTAGTGGATTTGGATCTGGATTAGCTCTAGTGTATATTATTTTAGGAGCTAGATCTACTATTAAGTATTCACAGATAAAATATATACAACTTTTGAAGTGGAAAATAGCCTGAAATGAATCTATTTCAAAGCCACAAACTTGAAATAGCTTTAAGGTCTAATGAAATATTTACTAAGGAAAATTAAATTTCTATGAAATATGTTCGTGTCCCCAGTATGTTCGCTAGAATGTTAGTGCTTCACGATTTCCCATGCTGTAAAGGAATTTTTGAGGTAACCAAAAAACCACTTTTATGTTTAGAAGCTAACACTTCTAAACTCATAGAGGGATCTCTCCATCAGATTTAACATTGGTGCTTTAGGATTTTAGGCTAGATGTAAGGTTCAATGTTTGGTGTTTTGAATTTTTTGGTTGAAATTGTAGAGAACAATCATTGGGAAAATGGGGTCAAAGGCCTTAAGGTGATCAGATGTAGAAATGTCAAAATAGATGTAACATGGCAAGGTAGGAAGGCTCTTGGATCTTCGTACCTTGATTGAGTGATAGAGAGGAAAAGGTTAAGGTTCGATTAAACATAAAGAAGTTAAGAATTCTATATTTAATTTCAGTTTGAAAACACAGATATTGCTTATAAGGCAAGGCATAGTCTAATTAAAAAAATCCAGTCTTTCATTTTATTTAAACAATATAGATCAAAATAATATATGGAAAATAGAGATACAAAAATTTTACGAAAAGAAAAACATAACCAATTCGCCTGACACAAGAATCTTGGAACATATTTATGTATTAAAGGAATGATCACTTTCAACTTAGTGAACAACTTTACATCAATAACATGCTTTCCTCTTCCAAGTTCCAACATTTGTACTTAAATTTATTAAATACTTATAAAAATTCTAAAGAAAAATATCTTGATTGAAAAAACCAAGATTTATTACAAATATCTCAAAATTGTATTACATAAATAGAACAAAAATATAGGAAATTTTGTTCAGTCTATTGGCATCTTCGAGGGTTGTTGTTGAAAATTGGGCTTGGAAAAGTGCTTCTTTTTTACAGAAGATATAAACTAATTTTTACTCGAAGAGTTGACACAACTTGTCCCATCTGTCTTCATCTCAAATAGGCATTTTAACTAGCTTTCTATAAGTTTCATCTACCTCAGTATATTTCTGGAAAGTTGGATGGAAAAAAAATAATTGCTTGATTTTAGCTCTGATAACCAGATTGAATTCTAAAGCCTCAATGAAATATTTTCTTGTGATTGTGCCTTTTATAGTAGATAACTGGCAGGCCAGAGGTAACTCCTCAAAAATGAGATTGTATATTCATTTAGGCTGTTCCTTATTATATACATGAGGGAGTCACTGTTGAGTTTCATCTCACGATGAGTCTCCATTTTCTCTATTATTTATTTACATTATTTACAGTTGTTCACCCAATCCCTATGATTAGGTGTAAACATTCCCCCCCTTAATCTGAAGTGATGTTGGTGAGTCCAAACATCATTTTGAATCTTTCAAGCTTTTCTCTTCTAAGTGCTTTGGTGAAGATGTCTGCGATTTTCTCATTAGTGGAACAATGTCGAAGATGGATTGTTTTGGCCTCAACATGACGTCGAATCAGATGATATTTTGTATTTATGTGCTTCATTCGATCATGGAACTTCAGGTTCTTTGCCAACTTTATTGCTGAGGTATTGTCAATCATGAGTGGAGTCGAATGTACTTGTTTTACCCGCAAATCTTCCAGAATTTTGCTGAGCCACACAATTCCTTTTGTTGCCTGAGTTGCTAACACATATTCCACCTTTGTTGTGGAATCTTCTGGAACAGATTGTTTGCATGATCTCCAAGAGACATCTCATGATCCAAGACTCATAACATAACCCAAAGTAGATACCTAGTTTCTTTGACTCCATCGAAGTCTAAATCAGAGTATCCAATCAAGCTGAAGTTGCCCACATGTGTATAATTGAGTCAAAAGTCTTGAGTTCCATTCAAGTACTTTAGAACTCTTTTTGCAGCAGACCAATGTCCCTCACAAGGCTTTTGCATAAGCGTAAAGAGGATTCCAACATCGAATGAAATTTCTGGTCTAGTAGTAGTCATGTAGTTGAGACTTCACACAAGTTGTCTATACTTTGTTGCATTCTCAAATTCTTTTCCTTTAATGGATGTGATCTTTAAGTTTTGTTCCAATTCAATAGTCATAGGATTGCATTTAGCTATGACAAACCTATTCAAAAAATCTCCATTGTTCTTCTTCTGAGAAAAGAATATCGACTTCGGATGTTGAGTTACTTCAATACCAAGATAGTAATGAACATAGCCCAAATCAATAATTTCAAAACATTTCCTCAATTCCGTCTTTATGGATGCAATGTATCTCTCATTGTTCCTTGCCATCAAAAGATGATTTACATATACCACAAGATATACAACTATTTTGCCAACTTTCTTGACAAACAAAGTTGCATCATCAAGATCATAATGTTTGAAATTGTGTTTTAGAAGATGCTTAGTTATTTTTTCATATGAGGCTCGTGGTACTTGTTTGAGGCCATACAAGGATTTAAAAAGTTTGCATACTTTATGTTAATGTCCTTTCATAGCAAATCCTTCAGGCTATGACATAAAAGCATTATCTTTTAGCTCTCCATTCAAGAAAGCTATTTTTACATCCATTTGAAGGGCATTCCAGCCATTCTGAGCTACTAGGGTAAAGAGTGTCTGGATGGTAGCCCATTTTGCTAGGGGGGAAAAGTATCATCATAATCAACCCCTTCCTTCTGTGCAAAACCTTTTGCCACAAGCTTGGCTTTGTGCTTGTCAAGTGAGCCATGACCTTTATACTTTTTCTTGTAGACCCACTTGTAGCCAATTGGTTTGGTTCCCAATGGAGGATCAACCAGCTTCCAAGTGCTATTCTTCATCAAGGCATCATACTCCTTTTGCATTGCTTCTTTCCACTCATCATGAGAAGAATATTCTTTGAAGCGAGTTGGTTCAAAATATGTAGACAAATTCAATTCACAGTCATAAGAGACATCCATATTAACAGGTGAATCAGAGTCATCTAGATCACCTCCATTTTACCGGGTTGAACTTCTAGTTCCTGTCTTTCCCACCTCATCAGGATGGACACTTTCAAGTGTTTTTGTCAGCCACTTTGGGGGACCTTTTTTAGATGGTTCAGGATGCTCCGTTGATTGATTTGGGACTGAATCAAGATTGAGTCTCCAAATTTTGTCAATCACATCACTCAAAGTATCATCCGTTGTTGGAGTTTCATGCGTGGGAGAGAGTGATTTAGAAGAATATTCCATAGGTTGATCTACTATAGGAATCCTCCCTTCAAGATGTGGAATCTGATTATCAAATTCTTGAAATGATTTGGCATTTGCAAATCTATCCAAGCAATCAAGTTGTCGCTCAACAACATTGTCAGTTTTGGATGATTTAAGAAAGATTACATCTCTAGATACAACAAACTTTTTATTGACTTCAGCATAAAGATGGTATGCTTTGGAGGTGTTTGAATACCCTATGAAGATACACTTATGACTTCTTGCAACAATTTTATTTCTATATACCTTTGGTATCAAGGCATAACGGGTGGAACCAAGGACCCTGAGATGCTTTACTGAAGGAATGTGTCCATACCACATTTCATATGGAGTCTTGTTTCTAATAGCATTAGATGGAAATCTATTCTTTACATATACATCACATAGAATTGCATTAGCCCAAAACATCAATTTTACATTTTTGGAAAACATCATGGAGTGCACTATATTTAAGATTGTCCTATTCATTGTCTCATCTACTCCACTCTATTGGGGATTATAAGGCATAGTTGTTTGATGTTTGATCCCATGTTGGCGAAGATAGTTTTCAAATTCATTTGAAGTGTATTATTTTCCATTATCAGTGTGAATAGAGCGAATATGATATTATGCATCATTTTCAATCCATGTATTAAAGTTCTTGAATGTTTGAAAAGTTTCAGATTTGTTCTTCAATAAATAAACCCAACAGATTCTGGTGTAGTCATCAATAAATGTCATCATATATTTATTTCCATTTGCAGAAGTTACAGGCATTGGACCACATAAATATGAATGAATGAGTTCAAATTTTCTATGTGCTCTAGAATGTGAATCATGAAAAGACTATTTTTGATGCTTTCCTAGAATGCAAGCATCACATTGCTTAAGTTTCCTAGGAATTGTAGGCAAACCAATAACATCATTTTTCTTCAACAAGTGGTGGCTGTCATAGTCTAAGTGTCAAAATCTAGCATGACATAATAAACTTGATGGAAATTTACCTTCTTCATAATGGGAATTGTATGAGAAATTTTGTTCACGAGCAGGGGTACCCTACAACTTGAGAAGCCTTTATTCTTCTATCCCTATCATGACAAGTGAGTGGTCTGATGCTTTTCTCACTTTAATCTTGCCATTAAAAATATGATTGAAGTGTTCCTACTAGCGGATGTGGACCAAGGACAACAAGCTTCTCCTTAGCTGTGGGAGATATAAAACATGATGCAGAAGAAAGTCTAGAAGACCAGGCAATTTAAGCATGATTGTGCCAAGCCCTGATGGCTTGAGTTTTGATTTGTCTACAAAGTATAATACTCCATCAACATTGTCAGAAAATTCTTCAAAAAAATCTCTTCTAAAAGTCCTGTGGCAAGTTGCTCTTGAATCAAGCAACCAATCATTTTTCCAAGAAGCAAGTGAAGCATTAAATAAGTCTTCATTTACTCCAATATTATAGTGTGCCACAACATAGTGAGTAGATTTAGGTGCTTTACCTTTCTCTTTGTCATTAGTTTTACCTTTGGTATGATTTCTTTCCTGCTCAATTATGTCCCAAGGCGACTTGCATGTGGATGCATCATGTGATCCATCTCTTTTGCAGCGTATGCAATCCAAATCTGACTTTTCTCCTTGAAAGTGTTTGCCCCCCTACCTCTGAAATTTCTTCCTCTTCCTCTTCGACAACCTCTTCCTTTGGAAGAATCTTGAGCAAGATTCTTCTCTCTATGTGCAAGAAACACAACCTCTTTAGAAGACTGAGAAATTGTCTTCTTCCCAAAATCTTTTCCTCTTTTAGCAATTGTTTCATAAGGGAGTCAAAGGTAATATCTTTGAGGTTTCCATTTGCTTGCAATGAATCAAGATAATTTGAGTAAGTGGGATAAAGTGCCTTGAGAAAAGCTATTAGAGGAATGTCCAGTTCAACATTAGTGACTTTGATATCATGCATAATAGATTTTACTCCTGATGTAAGAGCAAGAGGATCATCATTTTGTAATTCAAGGTTGAACAATTTAATCATGAGTTGAAAAAATTCAAGTGCAGAGTGTGAGTCATAGAGTTCCTTCAATTTTTGTAAGGCTTCGAAAGCATTTGAAAATGGAAAAATATGGTGACTCACCTTTTCATTTAGTAATGTTGCAATCAATTCATAAGCTTTGTTGTTCTTATTTTCCCAAATGGCGGATTCCTTGTCTGAGGTAGGTTGTTCTGGCTCTTTGTCTCTATCTCCAACACGCACTCCTTTCCATAGCTCATTAAAAATGAGAGTGTGTTTGGTTTTCCATGACCATGTTGGATAGTTCTCCTTGCCGGTAAAAACAACTCTAACAATTGATATCAATGAATGCATTTTAAAAGATCTGTGTACTGTAAAAAAATGTACCTCTGCTACCAATATGCTGTAATAAATTGCAATTCTAATGTATATAACAAAGGTATATATAAAAAATGTTCCTGTGGTATCAATATGTGCCTCAATTTTTCTCTTCTAATTGCCAATATACAAATTGTCGGAAAGTGAAAGGACTATTTACACTTGGAATGGAGTGTAGAGTTCGTGCCTCAGGAGGCTGTAGTCAACACATACACTACACATAAACTATTCACTGCACATTACTTAATGTTCAAAGCACATAGTTGATCATTCAATAAACATACTAGAATTACATTCAATGCACCATTCCGATGTTTCATTCCCACTATTCAATGCTATATTCAAAACTATATTCAACGCTCCATTCACACACTACAACATTGCATTCAAAATTGTATTGAAAGTTGTTTTCTACGCAGTTCAACCTATGCATTCAATACAACCTTCACCACAGTCCATTCATCACATAAAGACTATGAGTCGATGCACAGACATTGTAAAAACATTGTATAGCCAAACCAAGCACACAGATCAATGAATACGAACCAGAATACTGACCTGAGATTAAATTTGTGGTAGACTCTACGCATTTATCAACAGAGCATATCACCAATTCCAATATAGAATAACAATCATGGATAGCAAGGAGGGTATGTGTTACTAGGAGCATAATCAATTTTACAAGGAAGAGAGCTTCAGGGAATCAAGACAGAATGGAGAGTTTCTATATACCAATGCATATGCAGCTGCCAAAATATGTTGGAGTATCCTAGGTATGGAGTTATAGACCAACGTTCGAGCCAACGTTCAGGCAGCGTTCAATACTCAGTTTCCACATCACCAGTAGAAGATTGACAGGTCTCGACTTTCAATGGTCAAGTGCTGTAAATCTTGTCAAGAATTACCTGTAGTTGCGGGCTTGATGCCCTGAATTGGCTCAAACGATGGCTCAATGCCACAATGAGAGTAGGCTGTAAGAAAGGAGCATTTCGTTGCTCTTCATGTTAACTTCACCAGAGATTCTGGAGACGAATCGTTCAGGAAAGAATAGAAGATGCATATGACAGTGTAAGTAAGGTGGGTTCAAGCCTCAGGAGCATGACAAAAGTCAGTTCTGAAAAATACGTAGAGCATAGGCAAGAGGGAGTTACAAGGGCCAACTGTAATGATAAAAATAGAGCTGGCTTTGATACCATGTCAGGCCAGGAGGTAACTCCTCAAAAATGAGATTGGCTATTCATTTTGGTTGTTCATTATTATATACGTGACATAGTGACTATTGAGTTTCACCTCTCGATGACTCTCCAATTTCTCTATTATTTATTTACATTATTTACAGTTGTTCACCCAATCCCTATCATTAGGTGTCAACAAAAACTTTGATTTCTCTCAGGCTATTGAGTACAATTTTTTATGGTAATCTATTAGTTGCACTAACTTGTGTCCAATCACCTTTAGTCCCAGTAGTCCCTTTAAATGTAATAAATTGAATTTATTATGGAACGTATGGATGTTGGTCTCTAAATGTTTGCACTTGTTTTCCAACTGTACTAGCGAATTCCTTTTAGTAAGGACTCTCTTAATGTCCAAAATAGTCACTCTCCTATCTGCAATTTCAAATTATGCTAACTCATCCTTAGTCTTTGAATTCAAAATTTTAATTGAAGTATTAGCTTCCCCTAGCCTCTGTCCCAAGATGTTTCTAGCTTCTTCAATCAACTCCTTTGATCTCTGTATTAAGTCCTCCTCTTTAAACATTATTTCAATTGAAGGCCAGATTTCTTTCATGGCCTCACTGATTTGAATCCATACATTTTATTTGGCCTATGCCAGTGTTTGATCCATTACAGACTCATTTTCCAACTTCTCAATCCTTCGGGTTAACCCGTGATAGTTTTGTAGCTCTACTATATATGAATTATCTATTTTCAATTTCTGATTGTGTAAAGTTTTAGGTTGGGTAATTAATTTTCCAATTTCCTGTCCTCTAATGGATAGGTCTTCCATAGCTTTAACAAGCTCATTTAAGGAATATATGGTATGTGCTTTTGTTGTTGTCAATGTAGATGATCATATTGTGGGTTTTAGTATATGGAGCTATAAGGATAGACTGTGACAGCCAAAGTGCAATTTTATTGGCAAATAACCCTGCTTATCATTCAAAGACAAAACACATTGATGTTCAGTATCACTTTGTGAGGGATATGATAGATGACAAAAAGGTGTTGCTGGTAAAGGTGGACACTTTGAAGAATACTGCGGATGCACTGACAAAATCTATGAGCTCTGAAAAGTTCTCTTGGTGTAGAGAAACAATGGGCATTCCAGGGCTAGATAAATGACTAAGCTCTCCTATGGCCCCCTGTGGAAAGAAAACAACAAGTGGGAGAATGTTGGGTTGTGTTATATTCTTTCCTACATAGTTATATTTTTTTGACCCTATATTAGGTTGGGTAGACCTACCTATGGTTTTGTGCATGGTTTTCACACATGGTTTTGGACGTGATGGTTTTTGGTCCATGGTTTTAGACGCGATGGTTTTCATTCCATGGTATTGGATGCTTCGGCATGTATAAATATGTATTGTAACATTAAAAGGAATATAATGAAAAATCAAGCTCGTAGTCCTAGTTTTGGGATCCAAGGAAAAATCTCTGTGTATATGTGTTTGATGTGTTATGCTCTCTCATTGTTTATTTTCTATGTTTTAGAATTTGTATGTAGGTAATTTATTTATGGGGTTAAAACCTACATTTGGTATCAGAGTTGTTTTGGCTTCAAGGGGATGATGTTACACTGAAATTTGTCACCATGGCTATCTGCAGTTAATATTGCTCCATCAATAGTCATATTATCCTCCTTGTCAAGCCTAATACCTCTGCTCTTCATGTCAAGCTTCAAAAAAAAGAGAAAGTCACTAAAAACATGTTTATCTCTGGGTACGCAGGTTCTCTCTACCTTGCCTGCGTGTACGCATCCCAAACTCATTGTACCTG